>CAUYPK010097397.1:0-32261 GCA_963574355.1 Loris lydekkerianus | reverse complement strand
GGCACTGTGGTGGGTGCCTGTAGTCCCAGCTGCTTAGGAGGCTGAGGCAAGAGAATCACTTAAGCCCAAGAGTTTAAGGTTTCTGTCACGCACCTCATCCCCCGCCTTCTTTCCCCGCCCCTTCCCCACGCTCTATATAAGTGGATGCTTGACGCAATAAAGTTGAGTTCCTGCTTAAAAAAAAAAACAGAAATGAAACCAGAAAGGAGGAGCAAAGGGAGGGAAGGAGGGAGGGGAGTGGGGCTTTGGTGTGTGCCACATCTTTTGGGTGCAAGACACGATTGTAAGAGGGACTTTACCTAAAAAATGCAATCAGTGTAACCTGGTTTATTGTACCCTCAATGAATCCCCAACAATAAAAAAATAAAGAAATGAAAAAAAAAAAAAAAAGAGTTTAAGGTTTCTGGGAGCTATGAAGCCATGGCACTCTACTGGGAACGACATAGTGAGACTCCATCTCAAAAAAATAAATAGAAATAAATAAAATGTGTGTGATTGGGCACACACATTGGGCATTTTATTTAAGCTTTATAACATCAACTTTTTTTGCTTTTAAACTATAAATAACACACCAAATAAAAATATGTGCAGGTAAATTTGAATTTCAGAAAAACAAATAATTTTTTAGTATAAATATGCCCATATACTATGTATATTTGTTGTTTATCTGAAATTCAAGTTAAATTGAGTGTGGTAGGCTCCACCCAAATATGTCTGTGCCCTAATCCCCTTTAACCTTATATGGACAAAGATATGAGTAACCTAATGATCTTGAAATGGGGAGATTATTCTGTATTATCTGGTGGATCACAAGTGTTTTTATGAAGTGGAAGATGCAGGAGTCAGAGGAGAAGATGATGTGACTGTAAAAGCAAAGACTGGAATGATGCGCTTTGAAGAGGGAGGAAGGGGTCACAAGCCAAAGAATACAGGTGTCCTCTAGAAGCTGAAAAAAGCAAACAGAAGGATTCTCCCCTAAGTGCCTCCAAAGAAACCAGCCCTACCAGTACCTCAGTTTGAGCCCAGTGAAGTGATTTTGGGCTTTTGGTCTCCCAGAATTATAAGGAAATAAATTTGGATCGTTTTTAAGCCACTAAACTTATAAATATGTGTTATAGCAGCAAAAGGAAATGATCACACCGAGGCATTCTGTATATTCTTTAGCTAAATCAGGTAAACTTGCTGATGATTGGATGTTATAGGTCTAGGCCAGACACAATTGTTCATCCCTATAATCCCAGCACTTTGGGAGGCCGAGGTGGCAGGATGGTTTAAGCCCAGGAGTTGAAGACCAGACTAGGCAACACAACAAGACCCTCTCTCTACAAAAAATAAAAATAAAAAATTAGCCTGCTGTGGTGGCACATGCCTGTAGTCACAGCTATGCAGGAGGCTGAGGAAGGAGGATCACTTGAGTCTAAGAGTTTGAGGTTGCTGTGATCCATGGTGATGCCAGTGTATTACAGACTGTGCAATGAAATAAGACTTTTTCTCATCCTTCTCCCCAAAGGACAATTCCCATTAAACGCAAAAGTGTGAATGACACAGGGATTTATCTTTGCTCTCTTCCAAATCCCCACCCAAGTTAAATTAAAGGGATAAATACTCCATAAATCCATAAAGATGGAAAGAAAATGGGGGGGAAAATGATAGCAAATTAAATATGCCAATATAATTTTGGAAAGTAGAAGAATGATTTAAGGTTCAAGCAGCAAAAATGATACTGATTTATATGGGCAAAGAGCTGAAACCTAAGACGATAGAAGGAACCCAACAGGAAGTAGCTAATTCATCCTGCAGGACTTTGAGAGGCTCAGACATTGGAAAGATTGGGTCCCACAGCAGACAAAATAGGAGGGTTGTTGAAAATCTCCTTAACAAGCAGTTAGACACCAAATTCCTTCCCCTACCTGCAAACATTTGCATTTTGACCATCCTGCATTCACCCCTCAAGAGATATAATGCTGATTTTCTGGAATCAGAGCAATGAGGCACAGAGGAGGGTAGACATCCTCCCATAAAATGGCACTAAAATGGAGCATTATCAGTGTCGACACACTGAAAAGTAAAAACTTTAACCTCCTTCTCTGATAAGATGCTAAGCCTCAGGTTTATACTGTTTAGGCAGGAAATGAGAGTATCTATCCAAGATAAAAAAGATCTAGATACTGACAATTTGCTTTCCTGGAATGAGCTGCCAGATCCCTGGCAGATTGACTTACTAGACAGCTGGCCAGCTAGAAGCATCTTCCACACACAGTGTATGTTCAGGTAACTATTTAGTCCCTCCCAGACTCAGAGAGACGACAAATACCTCCAGAAGTTTGAGGCGGAAAAAAAAAGAACCAAAGCAAACAGACAAAGAAAAAGGTAATTAGGATAAAAAAAGGTAATCAGGATAAAAAAAAATAGTGTGAAAAGTAGAGAAAACTTTAAAATGTTATAATTAATGTCCTCAGAGAGGCAGAATGTTTCCTCAAATGCAATCATCAGAAAAGGAATAAACCTAAGAAATTTAAAATATGCCAGCTGAGCTAAAACATCCCATTAAAACTCTGGAGAACAGAATTAAGAAGATCTCCCAGAAAGTAGAATTTACAAGTCAACGAAAATGTTAGGAGAGAAAAGGAAATAAAATCTGAGGATCAATCCAAGAGATGTGGCCACAGTCTATGGCTAAGTTGAATTCTAGCAGGAACTGAGAAAGCAGGGGGAAGGGAAAATAGAGGAAAGGAGGTAGTAAAAAAAAAAAAAATGAGAAAATGAAAGTCATGAGTTTCTAGATAATAGAACAAATGAGGAAAAGACACACACCAAGACTTACTATCATGACCATCCGGATCACTAAGGCCCAAGACAAGATCCCAAAGACTTTGAGAGAGAACAAAAATGAGACGTGTGTAAATGGGATGACACACGTCTGGTTTGCCTGGGGTGTCCTCAATTTATACTTGTCCTGGCATCCTATTGGCTCCATTGTTTGTCTAGAATTTATCATCTCTGTTTTGTTTGTTTGTTTTGGGACAGAGTCTCACTTTGTAGCTCTGGGTAGACTGCTGTGGCATCACAGCTCACAGCAACCTCAAACTCTTGGGCTTAAGCAGTGCTCTTGCCTCAGACTTCCAAGTCGCTGGGACCACAGATGCCCACCATAACACCAAGCTAGGTTTTCTATTTTTAGTAGAAACAAGGTCTCGCTCATACTCAGGCTGGTCTCAAATTCCTGAGCTCATGCGATCCACTTCTTTGGCCTCCCAGAGTGTTACTGGCATGAGACACCATGCCTGACTGAATTTATCATTTCTTAAGAAATTATTGTTATTTGAAGCCTTAGAATAATCCATGATGGTTTTATCACTGCTATTTTGTATTTCCAGCCTAGGGCATGAGATGTATGCCTAATGAATGGGATACTCACTTAAACACATGGTTAAACCTGAAAAATGATCAGCAATCTTACCCTTCTTTTTCTTTCTCACCCTTTATGGATGCTATATATCCAACCCTTTCCTTCAGAAGACAGCATTTCTTCCAGAGAAGAAAGTGAAATGCACTCTGATGCTAACTAACTTCTTTCAGTCAGAGATAATATCTGACACCATTACCCTGCCAGCCAGTTGGCCTACCACTGGGTACACAGCTGTGCTATGTTTCTGCAAGATGCATGAAGCCCTGGGAAGTAGGAATGTGAGAAATATAGGTTATGTGTAGGCAAAATAGGTGTGGGAAATATGGGCTAAGCTTATGTGAAAAGCACATCAAGAGTGGTCTTAATTCATTGGCTGTGGTGGATTTCTCCTTTATCTCATAAATCTAAAACTACTTACCTTATTGTTTGATTTTTTTTTTTTATTTTGCAGTAAATTCATTTACCCCTAGTCATCAAACACATAAGTTTATGTTTAATTTTTTTTTTTTTTTTTTTTTTTTTTTTTTGGCAGTTATTGGCCAGGGCTGGGTTTGAACTCGCCACCTCTGGCATATGGGGCTGGCGCCCTACTCCTTTGAGCTACAGGCACCGCCTAGTTTATGTTTAATTTTAAATTATGTGCTTAATTTCCATTTTTCAATAAAGTCAAGGGGACGAATATGAAATCGTCACCTGCATAAAATGTTTGTCAGCATTTCCCATCTGTGTTAGAATTGTCACCATAACGTTGTGTGCAAACCATTCCAAAAGACAGTGGCTTCAACAACAAGCATGTGTACTGATGCTCAAGGGTCTGTAGATTGATGGTGGTTGGGCTGATAGGGGCAGGAGTTAAGGGGGTGATTCTTTAGACTGCAGATTGAGTGGTTTTGATTCAAGTGTGTTTATCCATGGCCAAGTCTGACAGGACAGTAGCTACTGAGTTCATGCACGATATTTGCACAAAAGATTACAGAGCACAGCACGAGAACAAGACCACATAACAACATCAGGTTTGCCAGCCTTTTATTGGCTAAAGCATGTCACAAGGATGAATCAACATCAATGCAGAGGGGGAGGTGAATGTTTGCTGAACACTAATCCAAATTATCACTCCCTTTTTTTTTTTAAATTATGGGAGCCATAGTAATATTATTAATCACATGATCAGAAGACACAATCCTGATAAATAAGTGTTAGCATCTATTTCAAAAGTTTTTAATTAGGCTCAGCACCTGTGGCTCAAGTGGCTAAGGCACCAGCCACATACACCTGAGCTGGCGGGTTTGAATTCAGCCCAGGCCCGCCAAACAATAACGGCTGCAACCAAAAAATAGCTGGGTTTTGTGGTGAGCGCCTGTAGTCCCATCTACTTGGAAGGTGGAGGCAGGAGAATCGCTTGAGCCCAGGAGTTGGAGGTTGCTGTGAGCTGTGATGCCACAGCACTCTACCCAGGGTGACAGCTTGAGGCTCTGTCTCAAAAAAAAAAAAAAAAGTTGTTAATTAAACAAAAGTATGCCTGACTAAAGAACGAACATCTTCCTATCACTCCATGATGCATGACTTTTCATTTAAATTAAATAAATGACTAATAAGTTAATTTTGCTCACTTTAAGTCCAGATTTTTAATAGATGTAAAAAAAATGAAATAATGGCATTATAAGTGCTGGCTTCATTAGCAGAATATGAATTTCCTATAATTAAATTATGCCAATTTTATATTGGTATCATTGAGTGTTAAACCAAAATTAGTTATTTCCAATAATAGTTGAATTTTTAAAAAATATCTAACTCATGGAATCAAAATAAAGCTCTCAGAATTTCATTTCATTAAAGGTGAAATGCCCAATATTGTAAAATCAATGAAAAAGTTCTACATTAAAAATACAATGTTTGCTTCTGGAGTTGTAACATGATACGAAATTTGGGGAAGCAAATAATAACTGAACAGCAGAAATATACTTGGAATTAGTTATGGTACATTCATGAGCCATAGCTGCCTTTTAGTTAGCTGCAGTAAAATCAAAGCTGAAGTTTTTAAAACTTACAGGTAATTTACATATACAGTTAAAGTGGAGTGTAACATGTTTGTTTATGTGAAGCTGATGTTAAACAAACAAACAAAAAACAACAAAGAAAACTACATCTTGGAAGTATATTCTTTTTCTCTCTTTGAGCCCAACTTCAATTAGATTTTAGAAATACTAAAACTTTTGAAGAACTTCTTTTTCTGCCTTTATAAATATTTTACCATGACATTAAACTTTTGTTTGTAAATGAGAACTCTAAGTTTTTGAAGATAACTAGAAATACTTCAACTAAAATGTTCAAAAGAAATGAAACACCAATCTTTAGCTTTTGAAGCTCTTAGTGATTACAATTCTTAAAAATAAAGTTTACAACCATGTGGTAAAAAATGCATTCAGACTTATTAAATGATAAACTTGTTAAATTCTCAAAAGAAAAATAAATTTTACAGATAGAAAGACATTACGATTCATTCTTTCAAAGGCAAGAAAGAAACTGAACAAATTAAAAAGTTGCATAGCAAAGGATGGGGTTAGGAACTGACCCTGCAGAAGTAATTCTCACTCATCTGGTTAAAGCCAATGACCTAACAAATCAAAACAAATGATTGTTGGAATCCCACTCCCACATTGGTACACAAGCCAAACAATGGTAGCTCACATGGTGAACAAAATTTAATTATGAAATTCTGTGATTGTGTTTTGAAATACTTCAACTTGGGAGAAGAATGTTCTGTGGACTACCACTTAAAAATGGGTACCAAATTATATATGAGAATGGAATAAAGTTAAGAAGGTCTATGATGTTATAGCATCTAAATTTGGAAAAACATTTAAATAATTACAAATAGAGAAAACTTATTTGATGTGTTTTGCCTCCTTAAAAAAAAATGGAAAGAGGAAGAACTCCGAATAAAAGTTACCTTTCAAATAATTGAAATTATTTACTAATAATTGAAATTATTTTACTATTTACTAATAATTATTAGTAAATAATTATTTACTAATTATTTACCATTATTTATTTAATAGTAATTAACTATTACTACAATAGTTAAACAATTCATCAACTCCCTTAAGAATTTCCTTCATCAAGCTAAGTTTACTCTAATTACAGAATACCTCTCAGCACATACAGAGAGTATTTTCTCAGTAAAAATATTATGGTCAACAGAGAAAAACCAATAAAGGTTGTCAGAGATGTCAAATGTATTAACTATTTAAAAATTCAACATTAGAGAACATTGTAGGCAATTTTGTAGAAAAAAAAAAAAACATAGGCAAAAGTCAAAGGATTTTTAGGGCAGTGAAATCACTCTATAGGATCCATCTATAATGGTAGATGTAGGTCATTACAAACTTATCCAAACCCATAGAAACTACAACATGAAGAGTGAACCACAGTGTAAACTATGGGCTTGGGGTGATGGTGTGTCAGTGTAGGTGAGTAGGCTGTAACTGGTGGGAAATGTTGATAACAGGGGAGGCTACGCATATGTTGGGTAGGGAAATAATGGGAAATCTCTACCTTGCTGTGAACCTAAAAATGCTCTAAAACAAAATCCATTACAGAAAAAAAAAATTCAGGAAATTTCCAACTTCATGATACCATATCTTAAGGCAGTCCCCAAGTTACAAACATCCAGCTTACATACATATAACTTGTACTTATGAGCAGAGGCTATTATAGTAAGTCCCCAAGTTGCAAACATTCAACTGATGTACGACTCACACTTACAAACCTACAGAACCTACCTTGTTTGTAACCCAGGGACTGCCTATATAGCTTTCAATTATTAAACTACATAATAGGTACCAAGAATAATTGATGTCTTTATACTATTATTAATACTCAGCAAATCAATATAAAGAAGGAATTTTTTTTCTTTATTGTACATAGATATATATTTTAAAATTTTAGACAGAATTTTTAAAATATTCTTTACTAGAATTAGCTTACAGGTCAATCAATGCATAATAATAATGTCTTAGCCCTGGAGTGCTGACCTGGTCCAGGGACACAGGCTGTCCCCTGGAGAGGAGCCGAGCAAGGCGCTCAGGCCTGTGTCCACACCCTTGGCAGCTCGACACTTAAGTGTACCTTTTGCATTGCTTGCCTGCTGCTTTGGTTGTAATTCCAAGTTAAAAAAAAAAAAAAAAAAAAAAAAAATCATCCTTTTCTTCAATTGTTCAGCCTGGATCAGCCTTTGTGGCCTGTCCTACTTCTACTGATTTAACTAGAAATTTTTATATAATCACACAAGGCCTATGGGGAGCAGGATTGAGGTAAGAGAGAAATCCTCATTTTCCCTAGAGGAAGTCATTATTCAGCAGTTCATGTCTGTTAAGTTCTGAAAAATAAACAAGAAAAAGCATTATAGATTGAAAAAGTCTGGGGGGTAAATAGCTGAAGAAACAGCTACAATGTTGGAAATGGACTTGGGTGGAAAGGGGTGAGAAATTGGCACTAAAAATTTTGTTGTTGTATTTGAGTTTTAAAAATTGTGAACACATATTGTTTTAATTTTATAAAAGTCTTCATGTCATTTCTAATTTTCATGAGTTTCTAGTTGTGCACCTGATTTCCTCCTTTTTTTTTTTTTTTTTTCTTTTTGTTGTTGTTGATTTTTGTTTTTCATGTTGTCTTGAGACAGTCTCTGTTGCCCAGGCTGAAGTGCAGTGGTGTAATCACAGCTTCCTGCAACCTTGAACTCCTGCTTTCCAGTGATCCTCTTGCTTCAGCCTCCCAAAAAGCAGGGACTACAAACATGTACCACCAGGTCTTGCTAATTATTAAATTTATTGTAGAGAGGGGGGTATCACTATGTTGCCCAGGCTGGTCTTGAACTCCTGACCCCAAGTGATCCTGCTGCCTCAGTCTCCCAGAGCCTCCCACTGCTCCTGGCTTTTCTTCTTTTCTGGCCATTTCGGCACAGGAAGTTACTAATCCTCTATGATTTGAGAACCATGCAGACTACCCTAGGTAACATTGCAATTACTAAATCATTATAAAAGGTTTTCTATTGGGTGAATTTTAATCCATTTACTACTTAAAATATTTCAAACTCAAAGCATTTTTACAAAAATACAATTGATTAGAATCTGGAAAAGTAATGAGCTTCTTCATTTTCTTATGTATCACTCCCAACATCGCATACTATAGTTAAAAGATTACCTCCTTCCTGCAGATGTTCTTACCATGTGAAAGGAAAGCAGAGACCACTTTCTCCCATTTCCCATGCTAGAGATGAGACTACAGAAGCATCATGATAAATCAAGGTCAGTGGTGGGTGGAAATGTGGGGATTCCATAAGGAAAGCTGCACGCCAGACTAAGCTTGTTACCAAAACACTTTTTACAAGGCACTGTCTTCTCCTTTAGTTTCTGGGTAAACAAATTAAGAATGCTGAGTGCTATGGGCTGGCCCCCAGGTGTCTGTGCATTAGACCCTGAGACTCACAGGGGCTCTGGGGCCTTGTTCATTCTATGTATTCAAATAGTCCAGTGATTGGGTCAACCCATTAGGGACCATCCTCTGATCCTGATGGACTAGGCAATGGATTTGCTTTCGTGTGTGCTCAGACCTCAGATCAGCCTCCATCAAAACCAGATTTCATCAGCAGTGAACAGTAAAAAACTTCTTGTTGAAATTGCCAAGAAGAGTCAGGACAGGGGCTGGATAGGGTCTCACAGGAGGTTGGAAATGGTATCAGGCAAAAAATGGGAGTTAATATTGAAGGTCGTTTTCCATTAAGCCTGCTTCTACTTCCTTGTTAAGAGTAAGGAAGTACAGTAACTGATTATCATCACAGCCACAGTCACTGGGGCTTATGCACACCCAGACAGGTATGGTTTCTCTTCCTGCCTTATCTCAGTTAGTCCACATCACATCCACAGGTGGTACTTCCCTTCCATGAGAGTCAATAAAAAGAATGCCTAAAAAGTGATGAACACAGTGCCTGCCAGTGTATAAAGAAACGTTACCGTTCTCTCACCACTAATCATCAATACAGGCTCCTTAATGTGTTGTGGTTATAAAGCTGAGTCTTTCAGAATCTTTTTCCAGGCTAAGGTAGACACTTCCCCCTTGGGGGAAGACTGGGAGGGGTAGGCTGGCACCTGTAGCTCAAGGAGTAGGATGCCAGCCCCATATACTGGGGGTGGCAGGTTCAAGCCTAGTCCTGGCCAAAACTGCAAAAAGAAAAAAAGAGAAGGTGAGAGATAGAAGAGTAAACTCCTATGCAAATTTGCATTCCTATATTTTAGTGGCTAACAATCTCACCAGATGAAGGAAAGACAAAAGACATTTCTTAGCACCATATGACTGAAGCATATCATATGTCTAGGTATTGATTATGAATAACTTGGCTGGGCCAATACCTCCTCAGACTAATACTGACATTCTTGCCTAGTAATCAAAGGCTCAGTTTCACAGCCTCCACTGTCCAAGGAGAGAATGTGATGCTTTCTTCAAACACAGGTGAAGTTTATTAGGTGTTGTAAAGGAAACTGGCCATCAAGTGTCCTTTAATGCCACTTGTCACTCAGAATTTATGATGCTAAGAACACAAAGTGATAGCTTTCTTAAGGGTTAAAGGGAATACTTTATCTCTATAGTGCTAAAAACATGTTACCAAAGATAAGTATACATTTGGGAAGTAAAACAATTAAATTTTGTATTTAATTAAAACCTTTAATTTTGCAAAAAAAAAAAAAAAAAATTACATTAAAAATAGACATTAAAAGGTTAAACATTAGCGTCCTGGGTGCTTTAATGGTTGTGGTCAAGGGGCATCAAGGAGAGATGTGATTAAATCAAGAACTTTGGCATCAGACAGATAGAAGTAGGATTAGACATGGCCTTGACTTCACCTACCCCTGTCTTTGGGAAAGTGACCTCTTTATATGTTGCATTTTTATGTCTATAAAATCAGGTATGTTAAGGAGGCTTTATGAGGATTATATAAGATTATACCTTTTAAGTACTTGGAACATAGTAGGTACTTAATAAATGACAGTTGTAATGATAAAAACATGAAGAGAATCAAGAGACCCTGGAAACACATTGGATTCCAAAAATTTGGCACAACGGAGCATCCATTTTCAAATCATTTGACCTAAACAATTTTCTCATCTTGCCCAAAACTTGAGCATATCTAACCCCTCCTGTCCTCGCAAATCAGCTCAGAGAAACATAGTTAGTCCTGGACAGGAAGGGGGAGAGAGATAAAGTGTTGCTCACAGATGACACCTCTTTGCACACAGCAGGTCCCACCCAAACGTTAGCACATGGTGAACATAAAAGTACGTAAAACCAAGCAGACCAAGAAGCACATTCAGCAAAAGTGCCATTCCCAACAGGAGCAACTAGCATTTTAGAGTTTCCCGAAGGGCATCAGGGATGTAAAACACACCAATGCAAATTCCACGAAACCCAGAAATTATCCATAAAGAGCAAATGGCCAGATATAGGGAACCAACAATTTCAATCAGTCTTGCAAGTACAGGAAATGAAGAGACAAACACTGGCACAGGCAAAGTCGGGGGATGGAAAGATAAGGACTGTAGGTCCCGTGAGGCAAAGAAATGACCGATTCACCCCAGTGAGGAGGAATTAGATGTTATTATATGTTATGTACTTAACTTATTGTGAATTGCTTTTTGTTTTCATTCTATAGTATATTCATTCTCGGTTATTCATTTCTTTAAAAATTCTCTCTCTGTTGCTGTTAATGACACCTGGAATAACTGAACTTCTACCCGATAATTTTAATAACAGTGTTAGCCTGGATAGAAGGAGCGAGGTGTGCGCCACAATTTAGCAGAGTGTTGTCTGAAATAGTGGGCTAAGCCTTGTATTTCACATCTATCTCCTCCATTGTTCTCAACACTACTTTGTGAGTAGGTAGGGAATGTATTATCATATCCTTTTAACAGAGAACAGAATATAAGCTCCTCGAGATTTAGTTAATTTCCCAACTTTATAGAGCACATGTTAGAACTCCAGTCACATCAAGTGAAACCGGATCCCAGGACCTTTTTTACCACTTTGCCCTCCGAAAAATACTTTTGCAAATAATATGTTGTTTTTATTTGCTTCTAGTTTCAAAGTGTTACATTTTAAAATCCAATTTAGATTTACATCTACTAGTATATGTTGAATATGAAATCTCTGAGCTGGAAAACACTTGGGATATTTCTAAGCCTCCAAGAGCTGTATACAGTCTAAGAGGAAAATCAGTTATAATGGAAATGAGAGATGTATTGCATGAGTTAGATCTTTAAAATACTCATTTCACACAAGGACATGTTTTAGAATTATACTCCATGCTAATACAGGGCAGAAAATATTAATATCAATAGCCCTCTGGGATGGAATTAGGGGTGAAACGTAAATCTAGTCAAGTCCTAAAATTTCTGTTTAACATTTATTGAAGCAGCCAGACTTAGTCACATTCTGAAGATGGCAACTCATTTTGTTAAATTTATATGTGTGTGTGTGTCTAGATAGACTAAGAAATGTTAAATGTAATATAGTTTTCACATATTATGTGTGAAAAATGTTCTCCTTTCGGTTGATTGGTTATGGAGATTTTGAATTCACAGACCCCGGAACCTGCAGACACCCATGTGCAGATGGTAATTGCTCCTTCCCTTTCCCCACTCTCCACTGCCCTCTGTCTATCTTGTTGATGTTTTTGTTTACTTTTGCAAAGCTCCCAGGAAGGAAGAAGAGACTATTGCCCTGGCACATTCCAAGGTATGAAGCTGATGTTTTGAACCAGCCACCTCTGGAGGTGTTGTGTGTTTGGTTCCGAGAGGTTGGGGTGAGTTTCACGTCTCCCCTAACCCAAGGATGTTGTAAAGATGTCAACCCAAGAATGAGTGAGTGGTCTGGGATGAGTCAGTCATTTCCGATAATAAAGATCTTTGAGCCAAGGTCTTTGAGGTTCTTCCTCACCACCTACTTCTCTTGATTTACTTTAGTGGAACAACTGCTTGGAATGACTTATTGAATTTTCTAGTTAAGACAGATATTAGGGACTATTGAATGTCATCCCCATCATTTTATGAAAAGGAGGCACCTGGAGGTGACTTACTTCCCCAAGACCACACAACTGGTAGTGAAAAGTGGAACTAGAATTCCAGCTTGCTGACACATTCTACTTCAATCTCTGACTTCTTTGCCCAGTCAAATAAGTGAATTAACAGAGATGGTCACTGAATTAAGCAATTGTTTTGATTGAATTGCTATAATAAATTCAAGTGCCTGAAACTAGGAGTTCATTTTTTCAGTTGAACTTCAGTGCTGATGAACAGACTTGAAGCTGATTAAGTGTTTTAGATTTAATTCTTTAGATTTCTTGGAGCACGCTCCTGTCTGGCTCAACCTCAGAATAAAGAACTCCAGAACGTTTTATTAAGAAATGCAATTAGGTATGGCATGTAAAATGTATAGTCCTGTGTGATTATAGGAATTTTGCCATTATACCCTCTCAACCAAAGATGATTTTATTATGTGGGATTGAATTGAAGTCATGTAAATGGAAAAACAGTATTTTTTAAACATCAAGAAAGAACAACCACTGCAGAGAATGTGATAACATCTACATCACATAAATGTTGGGTTTTGACTAAGATGCGGCATTGTTTGGAACGCAGGATAATGGAATCTAAGAAGGAAATACCAAGCACCACCTTAACATTTCTCAAACAGATCTCATGGCAAAACCCATCATGAAAGAGGTCCACTGGCAATCATCATAAAATACCTAATTATTTCAAAGAATTTGTGTCAACAAAGATAGGGAACAGGAGAAAAAAAGATGATTTTTTTCCCCCGTAACTCCTCTACCAGTGTTTTAAAATTTGTGAAGTACTTTTTTCCTTGTGGCTACAGCAAGGTACAGTGAAATTGATCATGAAATTGGTTAAACAAAGACATTTATAAAAGCTATAAAAATAGATGCAAAATAGATGCCACTGTGCTTATCATATAAGTCTGCCACAGTCATAGCCACACTGATGGAGTTTTTGTTTAATCTGCTATTTCCAGCAGCAAGTTCATTCCCTGTTTAATGCCAAATTTTTTTTAGGATTTCTATGTGACTTGCATTAGCACTTTTGGCTTCAAAAGCACCTCTAATGAACCATTTGTAGTTTTTTTAAGAGTGCTCAAAAAATTAGGCTGTGACAGTTATCCAAAACATAATTTGTTATGCTGTTTAATTATTTAATGCGCTGTTTAAAAATTTAAATATGGCCTCTGGTTGATTGTTGGATACAGTACCATTAAGGTGGATTCGAAGTGCCTTCAAGACTGTAATTATCTGCTGCGTCCTTCATGGTATGAATTTATAAATTAGATTGTATTCTAATAAAATGCTAATTCAAAAATGTCAGCTTTAATGTTTTAAAAAGTATTTCTTTAAAATGTTACTAAACACCTACATCTTTGAAAAACATAATTACTGAGCTAAGGAAATTGAGTGAAATATTCAGTTAAAGTGTGTGTTCTAATCCATAAATCCATAGAGTGTTGCTTCATCATATTTGTATGTATTCTCATATACATCCCATTCCCAAGTTCTCAAGAAAATACACGGTTCTTTCCCACAGAAGTATTATTGTCTATTATATGGCTCAAACTTTTGTGATAATCATGGGTCTTGAGGCAAACTATATACTATGACTTTCTTTAACAAATGACTGTTGAATACCATGGGGGGGGGGACCTCATACTTTTACAGGAAAAAATAAAAGTAACTGATGGCTTTCTCAGCAATGTACTATAAATGTGCCCCTTATTGAAAAAAATTAATATTGCATATTGTTTTCCAGGCATAAAAGAAATACAAGGCAGCTTAAGTAAGTCTTTTTTTGAAAAATATACTGATGACTTCTGCATTAGAACCCCCTGGGGTACTTGCTTAAAATACAGATTCTTGGCTATCTCTAACCGACAGAATTAAAGGAGTCTCTGAAATTTGAAAACCAATGATAAGATGCTTAGCAGTTTTTTTTTGTTTGTTTTTTTTTTTTCCTAGAATATCTTCCCTGAGCCTTCTCAAGAACAGAGAACAGATTGCTAGCCTTACCTTTGTGTTTTATATCACCTTATGTCACACTGGGATTATCACATAGAGGGCAGGGCCATATCTTGTTCACTGTTATATTTTCAGAGCTTAGTACAGTAACTGATACCTGATAAACCTTTAAGAAACTACATGTTGGTATAAGAGATGAATGAATGGATGGATGCGTGACTAATGAGTGTAATATAGGCCTTTGGCCACAATGAAGCAGAATTGATGATAATCCAATTTTCCAAGTCACAGACAAAGTGTTTTTAAATAAAGAGTAATTCTTTTCCTTTCCCACCACTTATTTCATCACCAGTCCAGGAAAGGGTGTCCTTTTAATGATAATTTCTAATCCATCATCTTCAAAATTGAACTTTTACCTTGGTTGTGATATCAAAGTAGGTCTATAGATCTTTAACAATTCATGTCTTATCTTTTGCTAATTCAAATTTAGAACTGAAGTGCTCTGGACCTTTGGCATTGGGATCAAGAATGTTCTTGAGAAAAGGAGTTAAAAATTCAAGTTAAGAAAAGTTCAGTGCAGTCAAGTTGTTGATTAAGAGTGAAGGGAAATGGGAGAAGATAGATAACTATAAAAACCTTGTGTAATTCTCTGGGGCTCAATCTGAAAATCAGTTAAAAAAACCATAATTAAAGAGTTTTGAAAATTTTGGCCAAGCACTTCAGATTAAGGGGAGTGCTTTATTTACTTAAATATACAGTAGAATTTGTGCTTAAAAAACAAAAAAAACCAAACCAAAACAAAAAACAAAACACCCTTAAAAAGAGATGGATGTCTAATCTAGGAAAACAACCCCGAGCACCTGTTCCATAGTTATCTCACAAACCACATCTCTGGGATAAAAAAAGGAACAAAATAGGAGCTGTCTAGGACCTTTTTTAAATTTAAATTATATATTTAGTACAAAGTTCCAGTACCAGAAGGCAGTAGATGGTGAGTGTCTTGAGGTCAGGGACCATCAAATCTTTACCTTTGAACCTCCCATGCCAACAAAAGAGCTCGCTCATAGCAGAAGCTACGTGGCCAATGCTTGTTGAATATTAAATAAAACCAAAAGGAAAATGCACAGTGGCACCCAAAGTACTCAAAGTATTGACATAGGGGCAATATGAGAGTTGGATATGGACATGACCAGGGCATGAAGCCAGAGTGTGGGGCGGAAGTGTGGCCACTAGGAGTACATTTATTGAGACCAGGTGCAAGCTTATTGGATTGTGAACAGCTGAGATAATGGTCAAGGCTTATCTTCCTTTGCTTCTTCAGGCCTTGAGTTGAAGGTTTTTGAGTGGGATCCGAACACTTGTTCAAAGAAGATTGGTAAGTGGTTAAGTGTACTAAAGGATCAGAGGAGGGTTTCACAAACAGTTTGGCTCAGAGCACCATCCTCCTTGAGTACAACTCTTAACATCTCCCCAGCAGGGCCAGCTTCGTGGGCATACTACCTATGCAGTCACACAGGCCCTTGTTCACTTGGGTTAACGCTCTGTTGTTCCCATCTTCAAAATCTTAATCATTTTTACATTAAACTTGTGTTTTGCAGGTGACATTCCGTGGAGAAGTGGAACAAACGCATGGACCATGTGCCTGGCTGTGCTATCGCTCGCCACCCCATCTGCGTGTAGCATTTGTGCTGCATTTATAAAATACAAAATTTGGGAGGACCCACGATGAGAGTGCTGACAGCTCCAGTAGTTTCCACTTTCTGTCTGAACCAGAGTGTGCTTTTAATAGAAAAGAAGGCAAGGGGATTCTAAGATACATCTGCAATTTAGGAATTCCATCATATTGTTCCTTACCCCTGTGGTTCCCTGTATTGGCCTTGCTTTCAGACCAGTATTCTAGAGAATCTTGGGAAATGCTGGAAAGAAGGAATGCACAGCAGGGAGCTGAAGCTTAGAAGATCCCCTAACCTCCACCAGCCAGCTGCATGGCTCACACTTGTAATCCTAGCACTCTGGAGGCTGAGGCGGGCAGATTGCTTGAGCTCAGGAGTTTGAGACCAGCTTGAGCAAGAACAAGACCCTGTCTACTAAAAGTAGAAAAACTAGCTAGGCATTGTGACAAGTGCACGTATACCCAGCTACTTGGGAGGCTGAGACAAGAGGACTTGCTTAAGCCCAAGAGTTTGAGGTTGCTGTGAGCTATGACACTAGTGCACTCTACCCAAGGTAACAGAGTGACTCTGTCTCAAAAAAAATAAACCACTACCCCCCCAACAACCAAGATTCTTTAACTTCTTTCCTAGTCACTGGGCAATCAGAGAGCATTGTCAGGAACGCTGACAAAAGAAACAAACCTGGGTTCTGTGCCTAGCTGTGTGGCCTTGTGAAAGTTGCCTCAGTTTCCCCATCTATGAAGTGGGATAGTAATTTGCATGAGTCATGAGGGACAGATTTAACTTATGAAAAGTTGTCTGCCCCATAGTAAGCTTCTAGTATGGTACGTATGACAGCTATTATCACTTCTGTAATGAAAGGTGTTGTGATTTCTAGGACCCTTAGAGCAGACCTTGTATTTTTCAGGTGATGTTTGCCTTTGTAGAATGATTTTAAAATGTACTGGCTTCTTCCTGATGCCTAAAATTCCATGAGCAATCCATTCCTGATTGTTCGAATTTTCCTTTACACAGGCTATCAGAAAAAGGTACAATACAATTCCTGAGCATTTGGGTGTGAATGTAACTGCAGGAGCACTTCAACACCCGGAGATGGAGTGAAGGATGTTTCCAAAGGGGAAAAGTAAAGAGAGTGAGAATTGCGGGAAAGGGACAAGAATCAACAAAACAAATGTCACCTTCCCGGAAGCTATAAGTTAGGCATGTGATCATCAAACTCCGAAAGCTGGAACAAAGCAAACACCTTACAACCCATGGGTGTCACTTTGTATTAAGGAATGAGTTGTGTAGGGATCAGGGCGAAATCTGCTCTTTTCCCTTGATCTGGTTCCCTGAAAGATCAACTCACAATTATGGTAGATTAATAAGAGAAAGGTTTATTTCCAAATACCATGGCATGGGAGGAACCACAAGAATGATTACTCAAAGGCTCAGTGATGGTCAGAGACCTTTATAGACGCTTTTTTCAAGGGAGGGGGGAGAATGTGAAAAATATAGGTGCTGCAGGTGGTTGCTGGGGGGATGTGTGTAGATGGGTGGAAACAGATTGATTTGTAGATTAACTGGTGCCAGGTCTGTTAGTATGTAATAAGGAAGTCAGCAACCCCTTTTTGATTTTTAATCATGTTACTCAGGTTATATGTAGATAGAAGAAAGGCCTCTTTCAATGCTTCCTGATCATGAGTGGCCTTTAATTAGAAATATTCTTTATACCAAGGAGTCATATTTGGGGGCAAAATTTCCTTAGCTCCTTCAGTTGGTTAATGTCAAAGTCTCATTTATAATCTAAGATTTAAAAATTCAACAAGCATTCACTTGAGGCCTGCTATCTCTGTGACACAGGACGGGGCACTTGGACACAAGAAGGAATAGGAAAAGGAAAACTTGGCTCGTGGAGTTCACAATTGGAGGAAAGGATTAAGTCAACGAGTCTGCTGTGGATAATGCAGGAAAAAACAAGTGCTGTTTTCTCTGAAGTACAGCAATCATGAGATACAGCAGAAACAGCAGCGGTCTTTGCATCTTGAGGGACATATACTCTTCTCTTTGGCCTTACTGTTTCTGCTGAATCTGCATGAACTCTTTTGTTTTGTCACATACTGATAGTAAGAACTACATTTATTTTTTGCACCTAACACTCCTTGTCAAACATTGTGCCATAAGCATTCGTCTATGTCTTGCCAGTCAATTCAAGTAAATACTAGGATGAGAAAATCGGCTCATGGAAGCTAAAGACTTGCTCAAACTCACCCAGCTAATGGGCATGAAAATTAGGATTCAAATTCAGGTTAATCTGACTCCAAACACCATTCTCTTTAAATTTTGAGGGCTGCCTGACGTTCCTCAAAGAGACCATTTGGTTATATCCTTCCATTTCTTTTTATCGAGAAGGAATAAATCCTTTATCACCTTGATACCTATACATAATTTCAAGCCCACCTCAGCTATTAACCATATTTTTTTCCCACCACTTTAGCCACTCCCCCAAATTAATAACTCTCAATTCTGTGTTACCAGGTACCCCCTGTATGTGTTGCTGTTATTTTACTTATCATATTGTAGAGGGATTTTATAGTTTTGTCATCACTTTTAGGCAGTGACCTCCTTAAGTGAAGGGCCACAACTTTTCTGGTTTTCTATACTGAGTACATAATAGGAGCTAAACAATTTTTTGCTGAAACACATTGAGTTAGATACTCAGAGAAATCCATCTTGGCTAGGGCTGTATTGCAGGGTTCAGCACACATGTCCTATAAAGACAGTATACTCAGAGGAAGAGGCATGGCGAGGTTCTAGTAAGACTTTATTTACAAAAAAACATGATGTTAGGTCAGATTTTGCCCTTAGGCTGTGTCTGCCAACCCCTGATGTATGGTGTGCCAATAAACCGAGGTTAGGAATGAGAATAGAAAATCTCTTGCAAACAGAATGAAGCACAATGTGCAAATGTCAGGTGGCAGTGTATGTTCAAAGAAAAACACAAAGTAGCCAAGCTGGTGCATGGTGTATGGAGCTGGAGAATAATAATAGATAAAACTGGGAAAGCAGAGAGATGAGATGGAGCACGTCAAATGCCAGCATAAGGAGTCACTCTAACCCTGGTAGGTGTGAGAGTTTCATTGAAGTTTATGAGCAAATTAATAACTTAATGGTTAATATCACCACATATTAATCTGTTAATGCTTGTGCAGTGGAGCTGCCATAGATCTAAAAGTTTGTAAGATAACCTAAGCATGGAAATGACAACAGTAAAAATGGAAAGATGGGGGGGGCAAACACAGAGCAGAAGAGGCAAAATCACAGGACTCAGTGATGGGTTTGCAGAGAAGAAAAGATGACACTGAGCTGCCGGCCTAGTGCCTGAAAACAAGGCAGACCCCGTAATAAAACCAGAAAAGGCAAGAGGAAGGATTGGTTACAGAAAAAAAAAAAAAAAAGATGATAAATTTGTTTCAGATATGTTAAGTCTGGTTTTAATACTCGTTTTGCCCAGTCAAAACCCAAGTGGAAATACTGGGACTAATAACAGCATTCCTTTCTAAAAGTGGATTAAAATTCTTCTGCCATTTGGCAGACAAAAGGCTTTTAAGTTCTTTTCTAAAATATGCCTTTCCATGATGTTTGGTTTCTGTTTAACCTTTATTCAAAGCTGTGCTTGTCCTAACAACTAAAGAACACGTAGGAGGTTCCCACTCCTTCCCTCGGTCTTTCAATGCTCCAGTCACGTGCTGTGTAATTCTAAACCAGTCACTTTAGGTTTCCACGTTTTACATAAAATGGGACAAATTAATTGTCAGAGCAGGGGATTTGGGTCCTTCCTTATGAACTGTGGTTACTAAGTAGAGACTGAGTACAATCTAACGATAAAATCACAAAACCCTGAATGTCCAACGGGAAAACAACAGAATTCTGATGATAAAGTGTGTCCTGCAGGAAAATGGATACAACAAATAGAGACTGAGATCAGAAACTTACAAGTTCTTGGTCGGATCACCAAATCTTGGTAAGAAACACATGAGAAGAAAAGTCAGAGTGACTAAAAGTGACCAAGTCAAATCACCTGGCTGAGAGTCATACAGAGAAAGTAGGTGAGTTGGAAGATACAGATCTGGAGAAGGGAGAGGGGCTGGGTTTTAACCACTCAAATGTTTGACCAGGAAGTGTATTCAAAGCCAGAAAAGGGTCTGGAGTCCTCACTGTCAGGCGTGAGCAGAGCTTGTTTTGTACACAACCGAACACAATTGAAAACTACACTCAACTCCCTTTGGTATTAAAAAAAAAAAATCATAAAATTAGAAAAAATCAGAACTTAGAAGAAAAACTTGCATGTAAAAATCACGCCACAGTCTGAAGACAGTCTGTAGTTGAGTTCACTATATTGTAACGATGATGATTTCTTAGGTCTGACTAATGTGCAAGGTTCCGTAGGATGTTAACACTGGAGAAAACAAGGAAGAGTATTTGGGAATTCTACTATCTTGGCAACTTTTCAGCCAAGTCTAAATTATTCCAAAATAAAAAACTTAAATTTAAAAATAATTCATTTAGCTAGTAGAAAAATTTGTTACTGCTTAAGGTGTCTTTTGAGAGAGAGAGAAAGAAAGAAAGAACTCAATAGCCCAGGGCACATATGTGGAAACTGATAAACTTTGGTTCTAAACCTGGCTCTCTTAATTACTAGCTGTGAGACTTGGAGCCAGTTTATTTAACTTAAAATAGATAAAGTATTAATTTAATTCACTTACAAAATGAGTATACTGATGGAGTACACTTATAAAATTGTCTGATGTGCTTTGCTCATTGCCTGGCATGTGTTCAATTAACGTAACAGTTATTAATAGTAGAACAAGGATTCATGTGTGTGTGTGTGTGTGTGTGTGTGTGCGTGTGTGTGTGTGTGTACGCGTAGAGAAAGTTGAGCATGGGGCACCTAGGGTGTTTCATCCCTGCCCAAATGAAACATCTAACTTGTTTTGCTGTGCTTTGGGTTCAAAAACAGAAGTCTTGTTCCAATGTTCTGGCAGAAATAGGATTTTCAATTCAGCTACTTTTTTTATATTAAAGCAAGCACCATGACCAGATGGTCCCTGTTCTGGAGTTACCAGAATGACATTAAAAATGAGTGGGCAGAGGGATTTTATTAGTCATTTGTTGGCTTTGCAGCAGCCATTTCCATAAAATTATAGGACAATGATAAAATTAAAGCAGCTTATTCTGAGCTTTGGAAAGCTGGTCCCAATGTCTTCGAATCGTCATAGGTCAGGAATGTAGAACAGGAGCAATAAACTGGAGAATTATTGTCTGATGATCTGTGGTCCTTTTGGCAGAGAAGCCAAGACCTCTCTGGAGCTTGGCCCGAGGTAAATAGGCCAAGACAGGAAACGCTGCAGTGCTGAAGAAGGCCTGGAACACCTTGGCGTTCTGGTTAGCATTGTGCGTCCAGTCCTGGAAACTCTCAGGAACTGTACCTAAAAGACCAAGAGAAACTTGGATCAAAGCTGGGGCCTTAGGTCAACCCACCCAAGTCCTCTCTGGTCTGCTAGTCCCCTGAGTAAACTTCATTACCCTGGACCCTCCTTCCTCTTCTCTACTTTTGCCCTCTCACCACTTACACCCTTTTCCCACCAGGCTGCCCTGTCCATCACAGTATCTCAAAAGTTAACATTGTGAAACAAATAAATATTGCAGTTTAAACACTTAAAACCAAGTTCTAGTCTTAACTCTACCACCAGCTGCGATGGGAAAAAGACAGAACACCTCCCACAGTCTCTGGTTTTTCACATTCATTAGATTCCTTTTGCATTAAAAACAGAAATAATAAGCTCCTTACCTGATCTATAAGATCGACATTGGGGCTTTGTGAGGTTTAAATGAAACATTAAAAAGTGCACCTACTAGGCACCCAAGAGTCATTCGGTTCTTTCCACCTTTTATCCACTGGAATTTTTTTCTGGAGTTTCAGGAAAATATCCAGGGATGCATTGCCAGTATAATTTCCACTGCCATTGGTCTGGTTTGGGCCTTGCTGACAAGAAGCACAATGAAAAACAAAATGTCTCAGAATTCCAAGAAACATTGCATGTCAACACCTAATTACACCGTAGCCTTTTTGAATTGTGGATTATGCCTTTTGCGATTTTTAAAAGCCAAGCAAATTTCAAACATGTATTGTCTGCTCTTTCTAAGTCTAGATTTCTGATAGCAACTGATTTTGACTCTTATACCAAGGATATGTAAGAAATAGTTAATTGTATCACCTTCTTTCTTAATACCCATGTGATACTTGCTTGGATGAATTTGTCTGCTCACTCCACTCGTATTTTTACTCTAAATCCATTGAGTAGAGAATAGTCAGAGCTTCTTATCTAGATCTTATATTTCCTTGAAAGCTTTTCTGAATATTTCCAGCATATTCACCCTCTTTTCCCAAAAAAAGACACCTGAGGTGATCAGAATCCAATTCTGCAAAATGTTGTTTATTTCTTCAACAGCTCTTAACATTTCTATATAAGAATAGTGAACTACTGGAAAAAGAAATCAAGAAAATGATCCCAGTTACAAGAGCCTCCCCCCCCACACACACACACACAAATCACATAAAGTAAACTTAGCCAATGAGCTGAAAAATCTCAACAAAAACTATAAAACAATGCTGAAAGAAATTGAAGACAACAGAAATAAGTAGAAAGATAACCCAGGTTCGTGGACTGGAAGAATTACTATTGTTAAAATCCAAAGCAAGCTACAGATTCAATGCAATCACTACCTAAATATCAGGGACATTCTTCATAGAAACAGAAAAAAAAACTCTAACATTTGTATGAAACTACAAAAGACCCTGAAAAGCCAAGCAATCTTGAGCAAAGAAAACACAGCAGAGGCATCATGTTACCTCTCTTATCATAAAGTTATGATAACCAAAACAGGTTGGTGTTGGCACAAAAGCAGACACATAGTCCAATGGAGAGCCCAGAAACAAAGCCATACATTCACAGCTAACTGATTTTCAACATAGGTGCCGATAACACAAATGGATATAGGACAGTCTCTTCAATTAATGGTGCATGGAAACTAGATATACACATGCAGAAGAATGAAGTTGGATGCTTTTCTCTCACCATATGGAAAAATTAACTCACAGTGGACTAAAAATTTAGATATAAAACCGCAAACTATGAAATTACTAGAATAAAACATAGGGTAAACACTTCATGACTTTGAACAAGGAATTTTTTAGATAACACCTCCAAAGCACAGGCAAGAAAGCAAAAATAGACAAATAGGATTTTATCAAACTGAAGAGCTTCTGCACAGCCAAAGAAACAATCAACAAAACGGAGAAAGGACCTACATAATGAGAGAAAATATCTGAAAACCATTCATCTGACAAGGAGTTAATATTCTACTTATATAAGGAACTTAATTTTTTTTTTTTGAGATAGTCTCACTATGTCACCCTCTGTGGAGTGCTGTAGCATCACAGCTCATAGCAATCTCAAACTCTTGGGCTTACACGATTCTCTTGCCTCAGCCTCCTGAGTAGCTGGGACTACAGGCGCCCGCCACAACGCCCGGCCATTTTTTGGTTGTAGTCGTCATTGTTGTTTGGCAAGCCTGGGCTGGGTTCAAACCCACCAGCTCCAGTGCATGTGGCTGGTGCCCTAACCACTGAGCTACAGGCGCTGAACCAGGAACTTAATTTTTAAAACTCAATTAAAAAATTAGAAAAGATCTAAATAGACAGTTCTCAAAAGATGACATAAAAATGGCCAATAGGTATATGCAAAAATGTTTAACATTACCAATCATCTGGGAAATGCAAATTAAAACCTCGATGAGATATCACCTGACCCCAGTTAAACTATTTATTATCAAAAAGACAAAAGATAACAAGTGCCAGCAACAATGTGAAAAATAAAAAGGAACCCTTATACACCATTGGTGGGAATATGAATTAGTACATCCATTATGGAAAGAACTATTATGTTTTCTCAAAAGATCAAACAGAACTGCCATAGCATCCAACATTCCCACTACTGAGTTTATGTTCAAAAGAGTTGAAATCAGTATGTCAAACAGACAGTTTCACTCCCATGCTTACTGCAGCACTATGCATAAAAGCCAAGATACAGAAGCAACCTAGGTGTCCAACAGAAAAACGGTTAAAGAAAATGCGGTATATATACCGTATATACTCGAGTATAAGCCGAGTTATGTTCGGCATGAAAAACCTTGGCTTATACTCGAGTATATACAGTACTTAATGAAATGCTATTCAGCTATTTAAAAAAAAAAAAAAAGGAATGAAATCCTTCCATTTATAACAACATGGATGAAGCTGGAGGATATTATGTTAAGTGAAATAAGGCACCAAAAGGCACATACCACAAGATCTCTCTCATATGTGGAATCTCAAAAAGTTGATCACATAGAAACAGAGAGTCGAATGGTTGTTAGCAGAACCTGGGGTGGTTAAAGGGGTGGGGAAATGAAGACAGATTGGTGAAAGAATACATAATTATACAGTACATAGTCATGCATATATAGGAGGAATGAATTTTAAATGATTTATTATACAGCAAGATGACTATAGTGAATGATTTTTTTTTTTTTTTTTTTTTTTTTTTTAGGCAGAATTTCACTTTGTCACCCTTGGTAGAGTGCCATAGCATCCTAGCTCACAGCAAACTCATACCCCTGGGGTTAAGTGATCTTCTTGCCTCAGCCTCTCAAGTAGCTGGGACTACCGGTGCCCACCACAATGCCCAACTGTTTTTTGTTTTCTTTAGAAACGGGGTCTCACTCTTGCTCAGGCTGGTCTTGAACTCCGGAGCTCAAGCAATTCACCCACCTCAGCCTCCCAGAGTGCTAGGATTAAAGGCTACCAAGCCTGGCCTGTTGTATTATTAAAAAATGTAAGGAGAATGGATGTTTATGTTCTCTTAACCACAAAAATGATAACTATGAGAAGTAATGCATTTGTTAATTAGCTATTATAGATTTAACCATTCCACAATGTATAGGTACTTCAAAACATGTTGTACGTGATAAAAACATAAAATGTTACCTGTGGAAAATCCTAAAACTACAGATAGTGGCACGGATGTGGAGAAAAAGGGACACTTCTGCACAGCTGGTGGGAATGCAAGCTAATACTTTGTTTTTGGAAAGAAGTTTAGAGAACACTTAGGGAACTAAAAGTAGACCTGCCATTCGATCCTGCAATTCCTCTACTAGTATGAAGGAAGACCAAAAATCACTTTACAACAAAGATATTTGCACCAGAATGGTTATTGAAGCCAAATTCATAATTGCCAAGTCATGGCAGCAGCCAAAGTGCCCATCAACCCATGAATGGATTAACAAACCAAGGTATATGTACACCATGTTTTGTACACCATGTATATGTACATAAAAAGATGGAGACTTCACATCTTTTATGTTTACCTGGATGGAGCTGGAAACATATTCTTCTTAGTAAAGTATCTCAAGAATAGAAGAAAAAGTATCCAATATACTCAGTACTATTATGAAACCAAATATATAGTCACCCACACTTTCATATGAAAGATAAAACACAACTGCAGTCCAGGATAAAAGAGGGAAAAAGAGGGGGAGGGGAGGGGAAGAGGAGAAAGAGTGGGAAATTGGTGGGACCTCACCTATGGTGTATATTGCAAGGGTACATGTCAAATCTATTAAGAATATAAATGTCTTAACACAATAATTAAGTGAGGTGAAGACTATAGTAACCAGTTTGATGTAAGCATTCCAAATTGCATATAAAATCAGCACATAATACCACATAACTGCATTAATGTATAGTTATTATTTAATAAAAAAAAATTTTTAAATAAACACTTCCAAGAACTAAAAATAAATAAATAAAAAATAAATTTTTAAATGGGGGGGAGAGAATTTGCAGGTGAAAATGGCCCCAAGCCCCCCAAACAAATTCTCCTTTCACTAGGTACTTTTGTGGTTCTACCCCGAGGTGTTGTGTCAAGCAACCAAGAGTCCACCAGACTAAATCTTCTGTACGTCAATCCTGGTGCACTCTTGGACAAAAAGAACTATAAACAACTCTTAAACTTTTCGATGATCTTATTATGGGTAGTAATGTTAGTATTATTTATTTCTTGTTTACTTCTGTATCCCTAGGGCCTAGGACTATGCTTAACACATAGTAGGTACTTTATAAATGACCTACTGGAGATCTGATTTTAAAAGGTTACCAAAATGATCACCCAACATACTTGTACACCTAATTTCCATATCTAAGTGCTCTGTATCTTTTTCTTTCTCTCTCTCATACACACACACACACACACACACACACACATATACAAGAAAGTGCATGCGATTTTTTTCCAAATTAAATCTTTAAAATGAATGTATATCTTTACTCAAATGTACTTTTTGACTTTGGATAAAGGTGAGGTTGAATAGGTAACAAATCTTCAAGTCCCTGCCTAAGTGACAGGTAGGTCTCTGGCAGTCCCAAGTAGTTCTATGTCCCCATATGATCACATCTTCCTCTTTTTCCTGTATTACTCCCAGAAAAGCTGTCAAAGGTGTTCAGCACCATGGAAGGAGCCGGCCCTTTTGGTCTTGGCATTGCTGGCACTGGCTTAAAAAGTCATATTCATAACTCAGGAGTTACAGCTTCTCCTTCCTTCACATTTGACCAGATCTTAGAGACAGAACTTACAATCTGCCCAGTTTCAAACTAACAACTGCCAAGGAGTATTGTAGGAGCCAAATGCTGTTTTGTTATAGTCGTAAGGACTTAAGAAATCACCTACATTTGAAAACTTTTTTTTTCAACTGCAAGAAAATAAATTTCACAGAGCTTCAAGATAGAAATGCTTGCAATAAAATCAAGCTCCTTGAGTTAAACTGATCTTCATCCGTACAACATATTACCTCAAGTTGTACTTCCCCCACTTTCTAAAAATAAAACAAATGGAGGGAAGGACATATCTGTTTGGAACAAATATCTGTATTTAATTTTAAAAAAGAAAAAAGTTCATATGAAAATGGCTTCTTGCAGAAGCCCTTCTATTAACTTCATTCTTTACATTTTGGTTTGCTGTGTAAATACACATAAAGAAACCCAACTATAGCAAATGTGAGCCATTTTCCAAAGGCATGAAGGCAAGTGTGACAAATGTGGATCCAGTGTCAAAAGAACATAATCACAACATAAACTGATTATTTCCAAACGGTATGCCCTCACACAGAAAAAGAAAAATGAATGCAAGTACTTAATAAATTCTGTTTTCTATAAAATTCATTTCAAAAAAGAAAGAATGTGTGCTTGGTGGTCACTGAGAGTTCTGCTGGATTTCCCACCTCCTAAATTCTGTCATCCCCTTTTTAAAGAGGCAACTCAGCTTCTCACAGACAGAAATACACTCCTTTCTTCCTACAAACCATTTACCAGTAACACTCGGCAGAGGACACGTATTGTCTCATAGATGATGGGTTAATTGGAGATTGTCTTTTTCAGTTGCAGCTTAATATATTATCGACAATGTTCTGTCCAAACAGAAGTATAACCAAACAAGAGCACTAATGATCCATTTCTTTCAAAGGAAATAAAGAGCTCTAACTCCGTATCTCTGCACCCCAAAACAAACGATATAAGATTATGAAGGGATTTAATGCACAAATTAAAATGATTTCGTTATCTTAATTACATGTTTGCCTACACAGGTCAAATAACATCCCCCCATGAGCTCCCAAAAAAGGGTCAAATTCTTTTGTTCCACTAGAAAAAATAAGTCGCTCAAAATACATTGACAATGGGCTAAGGATTGGAAAGTTTTTGATTAAAAAAGGATTTTTGTTGAAACACGTATAATGAGATTTGAGTTGTAGTAACAATCTAAAATTGAAAGCAGAATTACATACAAAAAGAGTCCTGTAAAACATCATGATTTTGGTACAATGGAAAATAAGGTGTTTGTGGTTTTACTCTATAAATTCTGTGTTGTCTGCTCACATGTCTCCCTTCTTGGCCTTCCTCTGAATAGCCGTTCTGACTTTCCAAGCCCTTCTGCACCAGCACTCATTTGTGGTGGGGGAACCCACACAACCAACATCTCCAAGGGTCTACTTTCTTCCTCCATTTTATTGGCTTTTCAGGACTAATTCATGTACATGCATCACATTGGTGTTCGGTTACCGGGCAGACAATGAATTTTCCTAATCCATTTAGTGTGCTGACAGAGCCATGTTCACAATTTATAGAATTTCCTTTTAGACATCTACGTATTTCACAGTTCATTAGGATTCAAACTGAACACCTGTGTTTATAAAGTCAAAGCAACTTTACCCTAACAAGGTGTTAAATAAGGCATTCTCTGAAAGTCTGAACAACAATAACAACAACAAAAGTACTAGATTCTTGTCCTATGGAACAAAATATCATTAGCTACCTGTACCATCCTTTAAAAGCCTGGACATTGCCACAGCACCACCATATAAAGCTTTTATGACAAACTGAAGATGCTCCCTTCCATCACATTTTAATTTCTCTATCACAGGACTTTCATGTTCTACCTTAAAGCAGAGGTATGTGGCTGCTTTGCAAAGCTTACTCGGACTAGCTAAAATTTGTAAAACAGCTAAAGAGTTAGACGATTCCTCTCCTCGTTTGCTAGATACAAGGACATTTCAAGCATTCTGAGGCTCACAAAGCCTGACCTTGGCTCCTTTTTATGTGACCCAAAAGTTTTCACATCGTTAATAAAGAGAGAATCAAAACAAAGCCCACAGACACTAGGGGAGGGAAAGTGTGTAGTTTGGCACTACCATCCTCCATCCTCTTAAATGAAAAAGGAAAAAAATAAAATGCATGTAGCAGAGGTGGTGACCTCTGTAACGACTGTGGTTCCCAACTTTTTTTTTTTTTTCCTACTGGTAATAAACCATTTTGCAGACCTCCCAATTGTGGCCACCATGATAGTTACTGCTTTGTAGGTTTATGTCTTTTTCTTGCAGTTATGAGTGTTATCAATAAAAATTTCAAATGATGCTTTTCCCCATCAAATAAAAACATTTTAAAAATGTGAAGCCAACAGCAGGATTCGAGAGGAAAAATACAAATGACACCGGGGCTTTGTTTTATGTATTTTTTCACCAAGTTCCTTAATTTATTACTTTTAAAGATATTCCCTGAAAGTCTTCAAAGTGGGACAATGACAGCCAAAATGGCACTGGGATGACTGCACAGCCCTAAACCTTGGTTTTGACATATGCTACTAACTCTTGTAGAAAGTACATCAATTTTAAACTTTGTGATCACGAAGGGCCTTAAACAAAAGTCTATCTCAGAAGGGACATTTAAATATTATCCTTTGAAGGCTGAAGTGATTAAAAGGATGTTGCTGCTGGCCAGTCAACCACAGCAGGAGGTGAAAAAGAAAACCAAAATGATTGTTTAAAAGTAAACTGGTTACTAGAGGCTGGGAAGTGAGGAAGGGGGAGGAACAGAGAAAGGTTAGGTTAGGAATTACAAAATTACAGTTAGCTAGGAGGAATAAATTCTAGTGTTCTATAGCAGTATGGGGGGACTATCATTAACGATAATTTATTGCATATTTCAACAGCTGAAACAGGATTTTGAAGGTTCCTAACACAAAGAAAGGGTACAAGTTTGAGGTGATGGATATGCTAATTACCCTCAGTTGATCAGTGTACATTGTACATATGTACCAAAATATTGCTCTACGTCATAAAATATGTATAATCATTATATGCCAATTAAAATAAAGAATAGCTCCTTATAAATTCCACCGTATACACTGTGGCAAATATTATTTCCATCCATTTAAAAAGTCCTGTGCTCCAAATGTGTCGGTCTCAAAGCATGAGTAGTTCCTAAGGTCCTGGAGTGGGTTGCAAAGCCCCACGTGAATACATGTGTCCCATAGTCCCTGGAGGCCCCCAAGCATTCCCAACTCCTTGTCATGGTGACCTCTATGACCAGGAGTTACAGCTTTACCATAAAGTGGAGCAAAGGGCCCATCTCAATGCAAATAAACTGAGAAACAAGGACACATCAAACTTGTTCTTTTTTCCACGTGGCAACATTTTCATTGTCAATGGCTTGGTTTTTATGGTTCATCCTGCAAACTGACAGCCCAAGTCTATGCTCTAGTTGTGTTATCACACCGAGTCATCTGTGACTCAGAGACCCGAAAGATGCCGCCGCAGGCTCAGAAAATACCTCCTCCACCATCATCTTACACAACCTCCCGAAGAAATGATCATTGCCTCTTCTGTTAAAAATACATTCAATGTTTTGCATCACAAATGGACAACATGTATATCATAAAAACACAGCAACATACGATTGCCCATTATTTTAATTGTTTTAGCATAATGTGCGTGCAGGTATGAATATCTGTGTATGTATACATGTGTGTGCATGTATATAAACATCTTTAAAGAAATAAAAACCAAATGTTATGTATTAAATGCTTCTTAATATACCAGGAGACTAAATATTTTGAAAAATAGTATCTTCCCTAGAGTTTGCCCAATATCCTTCATTATTAAGGCCATAGCGTGACTCTACTCTGGGGATTTAAGCCCCAGAGTTATTCATTCTTCCCCTTTCTCAGCCAATAGAGGGTTGTGCCTAGTAAGCATCCTTGAAAACGCCAGTGAACCTACCTATTAAGGCAGAATTATAAAACTTGCCACAAACTTTGCCATTAAGTTCAAATGAGATAATGCATGTCAGTCAGTTCCCTGACACAAAGGAAGCCCTCAACCCACTGGGACCTTTTGCGAAAGCACTAGAGAGTTCAGAGCTTGGGAACCCAGGTACTGTCATTGTGTGACCTGAGCCAGTTACACATCCTCTCTGATGCTTTATTTCCTCATCTTAAAAACGGGGTTCAATAATAACAACTTCACAGGTGGTAAATCATATCATGTTTAAAAGCATCACAGAGAAAACAGTAGCAGTCCCTGGGACTTAGCATGACCACCATCAGACACTTAGTAGTCATTGGGCAATGAAATTAAATTAAAAAGGCCAAGACTATCAGCTCCCCAAATTAGGGATCTCTACTTTGTCCAGCACTTTGTACATTGTAGATGCTGAATAAAATATTATCAAATGATACCTCATTGATTTAAGCACATTGAGGGAAGGGCCTGTGTAAATTACTTCCAAATATATGCAGTAACTGCCAAAACAATGAAGCTTAGCAAAATGTCTATAACTCCACAAATACCATCCCATTTCTCAAAAAGGAGAGCCAAGTTCCTGGAGTGTGACCTCAAAGGGCATAATAACATTAGAGTAACTACCTTCCCAATTTTAGTCTTCAATTATGAGAAAATAGACATTTTGAACAGTTAACATACCTTAGTCTTCACAGGGTTATACATTGATTTCTTTCTGTCTTCTTTCCTTCCTTAACTACTTTTAAACAAAAGGAAAGATAAAGTCCAATTAAAATTCTATGTGAAATTATTAATACTCAGTGATAATGAAATCTCTAGGACTTTGTGGTGCTATAAATCATTTGTCTATCATATATCCATATGTAGAATGTGTGCTTGATGAGGGCAGGAACTGTATTCTGGCACACAGCAAGCATTCAAAAAAAATGTGTTAAATGAAAAACTTCCTAAAATCCATATGGCAAAGATCATTAATGTGAAATTCTTAGAAATGCTTCTGAGTATCTATAAACTACCTAAAATTAAATACATGCTTGCGTGTGAATGTCAGTGTGTATGTACCTAGGTGAACTCGTTTAAGGAGAAGGCACACAAACTGTGAGATTCTCATCTGTATTGAGCACATTTTTTAAACAGTTATGAACCCTTGCTATGAGGCTGCATATAACCTGCCTATGTCGTTACCTCTTGCCTGCATAAGCACAAAACTCCTACATTCTTTGTTAATTAACACATTTTCTTTTTTTTTTTTTTTTTTTTTTTTTTATGGTGTAAAGTTATATATTTAGAATTGGCCAGCTGGACTTGGTTTAGATGATCCCAATTTTGTTGGCAACATCCAAAGCATCATAATCAGGAGCCAGCCGAACATATGCCTTCTTCTCACCATCAGGCCTGA
>CAUYPK010097396.1:0-70412 GCA_963574355.1 Loris lydekkerianus | reverse complement strand
TCCCGTGGGCCACATGAAGCGGTATGATTGTATTTGTTCCCGTTTTGTTTTTTTACTTCAAAATAAGATATGTACAGTGTGCATAGGAATTTGTTCATAGTTTTTTTTTTTTTTTTTTAAACTATAGTCCGGCCCTCCAACGGTCTGAGGGACAGTAAACTGGCCCCCTGTTTAAAAAGTTTGAGGATGCCTGGAGTAGGGACTAGACTCAGGCCTCTCACTCCTGATCACAGAAGTCAACATAACCAGATTGAATTCATTACAGAGGGCTAAAACAAATAGTTTTCTAATAGCCAAAATTAAGTCTATACCTATATAAGGAAAGGGCTAAACTATCGGTCAAAGGAGTAAGGTTTTTCAAGACCACTCAAGCAAGACACTGACCCAGGCTGATAAGACACTTGACTGCAAAGAAACCAGATCTATCCAGATCTCATCACCTCCAGCCAGAATAGATCCCCAGTGACCTTACTGTGACTTGACTTTTTCATTATTATAATCTCAGTTTAATGCTAAAATTCATGCCCAGGGAAAGAAAGCTAATGAGACTGTGACACATAAAGAAATATGTAATAGCACAGCGCAGATGCAAATAAATCACCTCTATAAGTTTACACCTAAAACTCTCCCCAAACTCTTCCCAGGAAGTCAGCCTGAGAACTTTGTCCTTTCTGCTGTTTCCCTTGTGCTTGAGCATAAGTCCCAGTGAAGCCTTATCTGCGACTCTTGTTTGACCTCTTGTTCATTTCTATTACATAGAGATCCCAAGGGCCATGCTTGTAACACTTTGACAGTAGGGACCAGACTCTTCTCTTTTTTCGTACCTCCAGCACCTAACACAGTGCCTGGCATATTCTAAGACCACAGTAAGTAGTCAGTGAATAAATAAAAATAGTCAAGCAAGTTGGGAAAGAGAATTGCTTTGGAGGAAGTGGGTATACTAAGTTTGGTAGAAATGCCAGAAGTGACCTGGTAAATGGTGGAAGAAGAAATTAAACAGCTCAGAGACATGGTCATGTCATCGTAAATGTAATATATAAACCTGGAATGTATCTGATGACTATCTTCCATGGTAGGTTCCAGAGAAAACAGTAAGGAAGGCACTTGAGAGAGACATTAGCATCACTAAGATCATGGTTGTCCTCTGTAGACCAGGGTAGACAGTAGGAGATGCTGCTATGAAATAGGATCACTAATAGCAAAGGGGATGATAATGCCCTGCCTCCATAGTGGCCCGCTGGCCGTACTTAACTGTCAGAAGCCAGGTGGGTACATTATCATAAATAGCAACAAAGTTGGCAGGGGTCCTCAAACTGCGGCCCGTGGGCCACGTGAGGCGGTGTGATTGTATTTGTTCTTTTTTTTTTTTAACTTCAAAATAAGGTATGTGCAGTGTGCATAGGAATTTGTTCATAGTTTTTTGTTTTTGTTTAAACTATAGTCTGGCCCTCCAATGTTCTGAGGGACAGTGAATTGGCCCCCTGTTTAAAAAGTTTGAGGACACCTGTAAGGCAAACCAAGACTTCCTGACCTGCAGAGAGTTATGGAGCTGTTAATAGAACACAGCACCCCTAAGGGCAAAATATATTTGAGTATAACAAGAGTAATGTTTAATTGTATGTACAATAAAAAAATTGGGGATGAATGATTAGGTAACTGATAGCAGTTACTCCCAGAAAATATTATGACTCCTTCCTTGGTTTTCAGATTTGAGACAACTTTCAAGTCTAGAATCCATTGAGTGAAGGAGAGGATGAGTCCCCAGAGGAATGGCCTAACCACTATAGCGAATGTACAAAGTATCAAATGTACCACTCTTTCCCCACAGAAAAGGCAGCTGTTTACTCCACTAGAGAAAGGGGAATACTCAAAACATTTAAGGTGGTGATTTCCAACAGTGTCATGGCACCCTGTGCTGTGAGAGGATCTTAGATGTGCTGTGAAAAAATTTAAAGATCATTAATTGAGTTATTTTTCGAAGAAGTTCAAAGCACAGTAAGTATATTCTTTTCTTTTCTTTTACTTTTTAACCTGAGTTATTTGGACATTCCACATGTTATCATATCGATCCCCTATATTGCTGGTATTTTGCTAATCAGACTGATGAATGTTGGAGGACATGGTTAAACAAATGCACTCCAGAAGGCAGTAGATAAATTCTGTCAAGATTTAGGGGCCCTTTAGATCAGTACAATTTTTAGGGGTTCAAGATTAGAACTTACCAAGATGTTCCCTCCAAAATAAAGGTTGATTTATTATGTTTTCACCTCCTACCATGAAGAAGAAAATACAAGACCTGTTAAAATCCAAGGGGAAGATATTCCATATTTTGGAATACTATATGGCTCATGTACCAAGTGACATGAAAGGCTCTGAATAATGGAGAGTAGGTGGGTCCAGGCTGCAGCACAAGTGATTCTATTGCCTGGGCCATATAATCAGGCAGACCTACTGGCCTTAGAGGTGTCAATATTGGGAAAAGGTACACTGTAGGATTTGTAGAAAGTCCAGTGAAAATTCAACATAGTCCTGAAATCTTAGCCAGAGCAATCAGGTACAAGAAAGAAACAAAAACCTTCTAAATGGAAAAAGGAGAAATAAAATTGTTTTTCTTTGCAAAAGACATAATCTTATATAGAAAAACCTAAAGATTCCACTAGAAAACTCTTTGAACTGATAAATCAGTAGAATTGCAGGATACCAAATCAGTATGGTTTCTATCCATCAATAATAAACTAGCTGAAAACAATATATTGTATATTTCAAAATAACTGGAAGAGAAGATTTGAAATGTTCCCAGCACAAAAAAGTGATTTATGTTTGGGGTGATGGGTATCCTATATATCCTGATTTGATCATCACAAATTATATGCGTGTATTGAAATATCACATGTGCTCCATAAAAATGTACAAATATTTTGTATCAGTAAAAAATAAAAATAAAATAAATAAATAAATAAAAGAAAGTCCAACCTAGACACCTGGGATTCTGGAACAAGGCTATACCATCTGTAGCAGAGAGTTACATACCTTTTAAACAACAGCTCATGGAATGGCACTAACTCCCACTAGAGACATTTGTTCATCAGAAATTACATGCATCTGAAATTGCCTATCATGAGCTACATTTGATCAGATCCACATAAGACTAGGAGGGCCTGGCTTTCTTATGATGGAAGAGATTATATCTAGAATCGAACACAGGCAGGACCAAAAGACACTTGCAAGCTGCACAGTCAAGTAGACACCATTGCATCAGAGACCTTTTCTCAGGTTTCATATCTGGTTATACATGAGATCATTTATGACCTGTTGATGAAGGAAGAAAAAATACGACTTGGGTTCATGAATGGATTGGCTTAATATGTGGGTATGTTTGGTAGCTGAACTATAGGTCCACTTAGTGGAAAGACTAAAAGAATGATAAGAGAAAATCTTCAGAATTGGAAGCACTAAGGTAGTCTACTGAGTAATCTTTTGTATGTGGAAACAAGTATCCCAAGGTTGGAATATAGATGAGCTTATGTGTCATGGGAAATAGGTAGGTTGGCTCTTGCGGAGCTCAGATAGAAAAATATTGGAAGTCTGGGGACAAAGAAGTATGGGGGCATGAGTATGGACACATGGAAGTGGGCCTAACGTGTGAAGGCCTTCATATTCCATGTTTATGCCTATCAAAGAGCATTCTACCATGGACTGGATATCACAGAACCAGATACACGTATACAGAAGGACTTGGCCAGTATCTGACATTGGCCACCCGTGTGCTGGCACAACGGATCAATGAATATTAGTCGGATGGCAGGGATGAAGGCTATCTGTGGACATGGCAGCTTGAACTCCCAAGGGTAATTTATCTACTGTATGTTATCACTGTCAAGTGACCAACCTGCTAGCTAGCAAGAACAATACTGAGCCTATGATTCAACCCCATCCTTCAATGAGACCAACTGACCACTGGTGGCCAGTTGACTACTTTGGATCCCTCCTGCTTTGGAAGAGGCAGAACTTTATTTTGACATGAATAGAATCATATTCAAGATATAAATTTGCCTTTCCTGCCAATAGAATCATAGCCAGCATCATTATTGGGGGCTTGTGGAATACCTAATCCACTGGGCTGGGATCCTATATAACATGGTGTTGGTCCACAGACCATCCTTTACAGTAAAAGAGTTGAGTTAGTGTGCTCCTGAAAAGGGATTACTAGTCATGTCACATATATACTACACTGCCTAGAAGCCACTGACCTGACAAAGTGGTGAAATAATCTATTCAAGGCATAGCAGTAGTGCCATCTCAGAAGACAGGGCAATATCCTTCAGCAAGCAGTATATACTTAAAAACATTATACAGTGCTATGCATCTAAAAGTATAGGAATGCAATAATGAAAACAAGAGCCCTGCTCCCAGTGAGCCATGCAGGGAATATATGCTTCTCACCCCTACAACTCTGGGATCTGCTTGTGTAGAAACCCTTTCTTCCAAAAAAGAAATACTGCAGCCAAGGGACACAGCAGGAGGCCCCCTGAATCGTAACTGTACTGGCACATCAGGCTCCTTGTGCCCAGGGACCAGCAGTTTGGCTGAGCTGAGTTTCCCTGGCCAGCAGGAGGAGGTAGGGTTGTTGTTCCTCACTGGGGCAGACAGAAATAGGCAGACTCAGGTGATCCACCTGGACATCTGTTGAAACTCTCTTGACCAATTTTAGTAGGAAGTGGGCAAGTGCAGCAATCCTGGCCCAAGCAGGGCTTGGTGCCCAGGAGCTCACACCCAGCAAGGATGTGACTCCTCCCACCAATTAGGACTCCAAAAAGCAACAGAGGTACTAAGTGAGGACCAAAGGTGGGAGGCGATGATATCAGCTGTATTTCCAAAAGCAAATGCTGCAATGGGGATTGGAGGTTATCTCACTAACCACTTTCTTCCAAATTCCCTCCCCAAAGACGGGATAACTAGAATCTTAGAGAAACTGCTCCTAGAGTTCAGGTGAATCCAGGTGGTACCAGAGGTGGACTGTGGAGTATGCTGAGCTGCACTGCCTAGATCCACCTCAGGGGTGAAGAACTAATTCCCCCACCTGTCAGCTCTTTGGGGAAATTATCTCATTTTGGAGAAAATGACCTCATTTGAGGTCATGCCTTCTTGCAGAGACATGAGGTCATGCCTTCTTGCATGTCTGCATGTAGCAACTTATCATTATGGGGTATCATGACTTAGCTCCTTCACCAACAACTCAGAGTAACTCTGAAGGGATATCTGAGCTCCAGAACTTTCTGCGGCTTTGCTGAGGCCTTCATTAGGTCTTTATCACATCTCAATTTTTCCCTCTGCCCAACTGTTTTCTTTCTTCCTGTCTTCTACAGGTGTTGATCACCTGAGCAATCCTTAAATAACATCTCTGTCTCACTGTCTTCTTGCTGGGAAACTACGCAACACCAATCTCACTAATCCCACCACTATCGCCATCATTGGAAAGGTCTTCTCTCCACAGACCCACATTCCTTGCTGCCTGTAAAGTCAAGCACTTTTCTTCAGTGTTATAATTTATGGCCTGGCTCACCCAGAGGTTTCAGTCCTTGCTCAAAATGTCCTGCAGGAAGCTTCCCTGCTTGGCCTTTCTCTGTTTTGATCCTACTTTGAACTGTGGGTTGGAAGTCCCCTTCTCCTGCTAGACTGTCACTGTATTTGTTGCATGATGGTGTAGTGACTGTTTATGAGTCAGACTGTCTCTTTTCATGGTGAATTGTTAGCTGATGAGGAGGGAATCATGCCATTTTCTTCTTTCCAGATCTAGTACCTAGCATGGGGCCTGGCTTATGGAGGCTCTCAGTCCCTGTATGTTGCAGAAAGAAATGCCTTTGGTTTTAACTGCTGAGGAAACAAAGAGAAGAGTTGTCATTGTTGTCTAATTGTTCTTGGTGGTGTACCTGTTTACTCAATGTAGGAGAAAGCTTCCTGACGTAGCAAGGGAGGGGATTTTTTATTAAAAGATTACTTTTCTCTTTTTCCATAGATCCCAGTGCTCTGATGTTCTCCTCTCTTCTCAGGAGGAACTTGGTAAGTGCTAGTGGACTCACTGTAACAGGAGTGTAGGACAGCTCAGCTTGGCTCCAGGCAAAACTGGGAAGCAGAAAACATTTGTTTTCAGTTCTCTACCATTTTTTTGTCTATGTTCTTCCTCCACTTCCAGCACCTCCTTATCTCCGCTATCTCATTCTCTTTATAAAGCTAAGGACTAATTGAGTCATGTAGAACTTGGTATGACGTTCAGTCGGTATGCTCTCTCTTCCTGCAATATTTGCATTTTTGCCTCACTTTTAATTTGAGAAACAAAACCTTCTGTATAAAGTCCAAAGAACTCCATTTCTCCAATACAGAGTATTTATTTTTGTTTTCAATTACATATCTTAGAAATAGTGCAATTATTTGATTAACATCTGATTGCCCCTTATATTGTATACTCAAGAAGTGTTTTTGGTTTTGACACTATCTCAGCACTCAGTAGTGTTTCGTATATTGTGAGTAATTTATGAATAATAATAAATGTAAATTTATAAATAATCAAATAAATATAAGTAAATTTATAAGTAATGGTTGAATAGCTTGGCAGGTAGCAGCAGAAGTTCCACCCCAGAGTCTCCCACAGAGCTTGTATCACTTGGTTCTCACCCTTGTGTTTGCTCCAAGGCCATGCCCTACTATTTCTGACTTGAACCTTCCACATTGCCAGAAGCTTGGGGAAGAACTAAAGAATGAGTGGGAAGAGTGAAGAGATTGAAGTCTGAGAAGCATTGTTAGCTCTTGGGGTCATGGGAAGAGAGTTCCTGCGGAAAATGTCTGATGGGGTGTGTTAAAGCACAGTATGCATGGGGCACCGCACTTTGGAAGTGCCTTGGACAATCTTCTAGCTCTAGAAACTCAGACATACACAGAAGTTAGTCACTTAAACAAGGTCACAATGTTAGTTTGCTAGAACTGCCAAAACAAAGTGCCACACACTGGGTGGCTTAAACAACAGAAATCTATTTTCTCACAGTCCTGGAAGCTACAAGTCCAAGATCAGGGTGTTGGCAGGGTTGGTGCCCTCTGAGGCCTCTCTCTGGGGCAGTGTTTTTCACTCACATTAACTCTCATGGCACTTGAGAGTTGAACCTATAGCTAAGTTTTCATGGCACACTTAAATTATGTTGATCAAAAAAAAAAAAAAAAGAAAAGTAACAAAAAGAATATATGGACTGTGCCGGTGGCTCAGTGAGTAGGGCGCCAGCCCCATATACCGAGGATGGCGGGTTGGAACCCGGCCCTGGCCAAACTGCAACAAAAAATAGCCAGGCATTGTGGTGGGCACATATAGTCCCAGCTACTTGGGAGGCTGGGGCAAGAGAATCGCCTAAGCCCAGAAGTTGGAGGTTGCTGTGAGCTGTGATGCCACAGCACCCTACTGAGGGTAATAAAGTGAGATACTGTCCCTTAAAAACAAAAAACAAAAAACAAAAAAAAAACAAATATATATATATATATGTATTCTTTTTGTGCTTTGAACTTTTTTTGAACATAATTTAATCTATGATTTTTAAAAATGTTTGCAGCATACCCTAAGACCCTCTCAGGGCACACCAGTTGAAAATCCCTGAGCTAGGGCTTAGATGGCTGTTTTCTCCCTGCACCTTCTCGTGGGTCCCTCTGTGTGTATTTGGGTCCTAATCTTCTCCTCTTATAAGGGCACAGGTCAGAATGGATTGGCACTTACCCATATGGCTTTATTTAAACTCAATTACCTCTTAAAAGATAGTATCTCCAAAACAGTCACATTCTGAGGTGCTGGGGATTAGGACATCAACATGTGAATTTTGGCAGGACACAATTCAACCCATAGCAGTTGCATATGCAAGCAGAGGCCTGGAATTAAATGTATAATATTTAGAGTTAGGCAGACTAGATTTGTGATTCTGAACCTGACACTTTAAATCACTTGGGCAAGTTCTTTAATCTCTTAGTACCTTAGTTTTCTCGTCTGTGAAATGGAAATAAAAATAATTATGGCATAGCCCTGTTAAATAGGATGATGTGTGCAAAGTACATTGTGTAGACAGTAAATACTCAATAACTGTTAATAGCAGGAGCTATTGGTCTTGATGTTATTCTTATCCTGTTATTATTCTAATTAGGTTCCTTTTCTGTAAAATGGGGCTAATTGAATGACCACCTGCTTCTTACAGTTGTTGTGATGATACCATGATACCATGAGATGACCTTGCCCAGAGCAAGATCTTATACATGGCCTGGCCCAGAGCAAGATCTTAAAAAAAAATTAGCAGGGATCATCATCTTCGTTCTTCATGGTACAAGAATTCAGTTTCCCAAGACACTGAATCTTCCTTTTTTCTTTTTCTTTTCCTTTCTTTTCTTTTTTTCTTTTTCTTTTCTTTTTGTGAGATAGAACCTTACTCTGTGGTGTAAACTGGAGTGCAGTAGCATCATTATAACTCATTGCAACCTCAGACTCCTAAGCTCAAGTGATCTTCTGGCCTCAGGCTCCCAACTAGCTGAAATGACAGTTGTACACCACTGTATCTGGCTAATTTTTCTAAACTTTCTTATAGTGACAGAGTCTACCTTGTGTTGTTCGGGCAGGTCTTAAACTCCTGGCCTCCAGCAATCCTCCCATTTCGGCCTCCCAGTATTCTAGAATTATAGACACGAACGACCACACCAGTCCTGACTCTTCCTTTTATCCCAATGAATAGGATCTGATGTAGCAAAACTGTGTCTAAATTTAATGAGATGTAAATTTTCTTGCTGGGGAAGTTTTAAACAGAAAAAAATCACCTATTTTATGCAGAAGCTCATATTTCAATTATTAAAATCTGAAATGAGGAACACAGGAGAACATACATCTGATAAAATTATTTAGCTAAAGAGAGATGGGATGTGTATTCTGAATTACATAGTAAAGAACTGTTCAGGTTCAATGTGGGTGATTAACCATTTGATATCTTGTCAGGCTCTGACAGGTTCTCCCTCTATTTTTCTTTACACCTTTCACTATGTCTCATATAATTAAGAAATGGTGCTGAGTTCTTGTCATCCACTATTAAGAACTAGTCACAGATAGTTTCCTAACATCTGCTTCTTACAACCTTCTAATTATCCATAAAAATCTGGCAGAGGGACCTGACAGTTTATCCAGAATACAGAATGTGAATACAAAATATAGCGCTTTGTTTCTAGATAGAGTGATGGTGTAAAGCAGGAACTCTCTAACCTCCTATTTTGCATGCAGCTATGTTGCCTATTCAAATCAGAGTTAAGTACATGTCTGCTCCATAAAGACTCAATTTTGAGAAGCATCTTTTGACAAAATAAATGTGGATCAGGAATATACTAATGGTGCTATGTCAGAATCTGCTGTCAATTGCTTCCTCATTTTTCTTGTTGCAATCCATTTAGACACAGTCACGTTCCTCCCTGATCTGCAAGGCTTTGAGCGGTGTGTGCCCTGATGGGAAGAACTGAGGAATTCCTGAGTAGGCCAGACACTTGCTTCTAAACGCTCAGCCTCCTGTCACTTGTTCCATGTAGTGGGTGCCCTTCTTGCTCACCAACCTGCCTGGCTTTTGGGTTCATGGTCTTCACTTTGATTCTGGGAAATGCGTCTTCCTGAACTCCTTACGTCGTGTGTGTTTAATCTGCTGAACCACTACTTTATTTTGACTTCTGGTCACAATATGGCTTTTCTCTTTCTACTTAGACTTCCAACATTCATTTGGACCCATGAATACTTTGTTCATTCTAAATTCACAGATGCCTATTGGAACATTGGATTTTAGACCTCCACATAGTTGAGACCTAGCCCTTTTGTGTCTTGTTATGGCTGTGACCTCACAGCTTCGTTGCCTTTTATTTTTCATTTTTTGGTAGGAGAGAAAAAGAAGTTCTTCTACCCTCACAGGTCTGCAAATCAAACTGATGAAATGCAGAATAACAAAAGGTAAAAAAGACTTCATTATGTTAATATACGTGGGAGTTCATAAAGAAATGTAACTCAGGGAGGAGGTTAGAATTTGGGTTTATATATTATCTTACAAAGGGTGATAAAATATGAATCAGTGACCACACAAAGGAAAAGAGATTTTGAGGTAGGGAGTAAGTTATGGGAAAGTGACTAGGAAGTATATGGTAAATAAGAGATGTTTAGTAGGATTTGTTATGCAGAAAAGTCATCTGAGATGATAAGAGTTGCCTCTAGCACAGTTCCCTTCTTAGTACAAGGGAAGAAGTTGCCTTTACAAGTGGAAATTTACCTTTCCAAAAGGAAAATTTATGCCATTCTTAGGTAGTTAAGGAGAGAGGAAAAGTGCTTTTCCCCTTCTGCTTTTTCTTACCTTCAACTCAAAATAATCCTTGGGCCAAAATGGCATACTTGGGGTGGCATGTTCTCATCCCCTCAGTATCCTGCTGCCGCTGAGACGCGTAAGAACAATTCTTTTCGTACTTGTCATTCCCAAGAGCATTTTTTGTACCTGCAGTGACATTGCAAGTTAGGGATTATGTTTTGCTTTATGACATTTTATAAACTGAAGCACAGAGTGGTTTACTGTTTTGTCTAAGGTCACAGGCCCTGAATTTGAACCCAAATTTGTCCTGCTTCAGCTTAAGTTCCTTCTCACTTGGAACATTTGTCTATCTATGGTGCTCATTTCTCCAGAAAACATTGAAAAGGTAGCTAAACATTATGAATATAGTTTTAATAGACACATATTTAAATTGGCTTTTTAATTTTTGAATTTTATAAGCTCTGCAGATCCCATTTTACAAAACAAAAGAGAGAGAGAAGAAAAAAAAGAATCAAAGCACTGAATTTTAGGGTAAAAATAAGTCCATGTGGTAAAGTTAGCAAGACAGGGCTAGGTTCTTAGGACAGCAGTAGGGCATCTTGTTGGTAATAGCACTCAGCTAAGGCAGAAGGACCAGGTCAGTTCAAGGTTCTGGCTCAGAATCTTCATCTTTGGTAAATTACTTAACTTCTTTCTTCCTAGATCTTGAAAACTGACTGTTAAGTTTAGCTCTGAGTTTTCTGAGAGTCAAAGTATACTCATGGTTATTTGTCCTAGACTGGTGGTCACTAGCCGAGCTCCTTGAAGTTGCTTCAGTTTAGTTCCTGGGTCACACAATTTTATTTATAAATAATCCACCTCTTGTATTAGGTGCTGAGCCACTATTAATATACTTAACTGTCATGTTCTCTGAATAGGACTCATTTGGCCATTTTCATGTTCAGAAAAGAAGCCCGCCTTCTTTCTCTATGTCAGAGCTTTGAATCTTCTACAACAAGCCAAAGCCACCCTTGCTCTCTGGGGCTCTCTTGTTACCCCAGAGTGGCGAAGATACCAGTTGCTTGACAGAAAAGCCACGTGGGTCCCAGCCCTCTGCTGCAAGGAGAGGAGCAGTGCAGTGTCTGGAGTGCTCTAGATCTTTGCTATTCAGCGTGTGGTGCAGGGCCCAGGGTAGCATCACTTGGGAGCTGGTTAAAAATGCTGACTCTCAGGCCCCACAGCACATCTGTTGAATCAGAATCTGCATTTTCACAAGATTCCTAAATGATTTTTATGCCCACTGAAGTTAAAGAAGCGCTGCTGATTAATTGATCCATAGCAACTTTCAAAAACTTCGTGCCAAGAAACGCTTAATGGAGCCTCCATGGATGGGTGTGAGGGAGTTGCTGTTCACACTGGCAGGGGCTTCACTCAGGAAGGAGGGAGCCTTTATCTAATTGTAACAGATAAAGCAACTCAGGTAAAAGCCAGGTCTTTAGGAGGGCAGAGGGGAGCGATGTGGGCTTCTGGGGTGAGGCCATTAACCGTTGGATTATAATGCTATGTGCCATAATGGTGTAGTAATGAAATGTAATTGATACAGTTCTGTTATTAAAAAGAGCCCTTTCTTTGTTCAATATTTTCTTTGCAGAAGGCAGATGGTCACGGCTAAGGTAATGAGACAAAAGAAACTCATTCTATAAAACTGTTTCGTTTCCCCCTTGGCCTACTCTTTGTCCAGTTTGCAGGTGAGAAACTTCTTGGTGCTGGCCACCACCAGGTGAGCACTCTCCAGCCATGGTCTTCATACTTTAAAATCAGCTGGACCCTTACAGGAGCATGGCAATAGGAAACCAGGTATCCGAGGGGTCCAAATGGCATTACTGTGCCCGTCCCATCTCTGAAAGGTCTTGGGGCAGCATCCTTCACCTTTATGGCAGCGGGGACCAGTTTCGTGAAAGGCGAATTTTTTACAGACAGGGATAGGGAGGGTGAAGATGGGATGGGACAGGAGGCAGAGCTCAGGCGGTGATACTGTGGGGCCAGCCTCCTAATGGGCCTTGGCCCAGAGATTGGAGATTGCAGTTTTGGGGAATGAGCTCCAGCCTGGGGATGACACTCCTAGTGTCAGAGTTGTCCTAACTTTGAAAATCTCTTTCGTGGAACTACCCAACATGCCTTCAGCCTGGAACTGCCCCTCGGTCGCTGAGCTCAGCATCAATGCCACAGAAACATCACTCTGGCCGCTTCCCTGATCATCTGTTAACTATCTCTCATTCAGTTTCTCTTAATTTTTCTACTTTCTTGTGAGGTCAAAACTTTTTTTCTTTATTAACTCCTCACCAGTTTTATTTTGTTTGTTGGCTTGTTTGTTTTCACTAGTACTTTCCACCTGCCCCTGGAAAAGGAGAGCAGAAATCTAAATTGGAATTTATTATGGATAAATTGTTATTTCTCGTTTATGCCATGTCTATTTTTTGAAACAAAAAGGACTTCAAGGCTCCTGTAGTTTGACATATATACTTAATGGAAAGCTAAACAATGAAAACTCACCAAAAAGAGGGTGATGGGAGGAGGAGATAATAGTTCTAGAAGCTCAGGTTGACGGTAGTTGTGATTAAATTGCACAGTAAATTTAATGCTGGGTTTACTGCAGCCAAAGTTGTGCATACGGTTACTTATTCCAATTGAGTAAACACTAGACAAGCTTCTCAGAAATAGTTACTTGATCCTGAGATTATAATAAAAATAACTTTGAGTTGATAGAATCTACTAGGTGCTTGCTAACAACTCTTTGCATACATTATCTTAATTAATCCTCACATCAACAGGACGAAATAGTATAGAGTCCCAAGGGCAAACTCCAGGGCCTGAGAGCCCAGATTTGGATCTCAGCTCCACCACTCATAAGCTGTGTGACCTTGAGCCGGTCCTTTAACCCTCTTACCCGTAAAACTGAAATATCAGTCATACCTCACAGCGGCTGAGAACATTAAATGATTTGATATACATAAAGGACTCAGTGTCTGGCTTGTGGTAAGTGCTTGCCATTGTTATCACTATTTCTACTTGATGCATAAGGACATTGGGTCTTAGCGAGGTTAAGTGGCTGGCCCGAAGTCTTATGGCCAGATGAAATTGGGACCACATCCAATTTGACCCCTCTTAACTACTTCGCACGCTGACTCAGAAACTGCAGGCTGCTTGGGTGCAAACAAGGAACTCCTCGGTATTTGCCTTGAGCAGTCAATGTCTGATTACCTTCCATAAGAGTTTTTCATCTGGAGTGGATTATCTTTTAGGAACTTCCTCCAGCTGTTCAGCTTGGTGAGTCCACTGCGATGGTATCTACTTTCAATATGACTTTAGGTAAAGTTTAAATAACAAGGGAGTTGTGTTGAAAATCATAGTGTATATTTGTTTGTCTATGGATTCAATTTATTTTTATTCTTAGTTACCAATCTCTTCCCAAATATGGTTGAAGAAAGCAGAAATTTAGAGGGCAAAAATTACCCAATTGCTATTGTATTTAAAGTCCACTTTTGTTGTCACGTCCTGGGGAGATGCTTGCCTTGTTCCTTCCCTTGATCTCAGCACACACACAGGGGTCCTCAGACCTGGGCAGTGATGTTGAGGTCGTGTGTGGGTGTGATTCCCTTACTCCCCACCAGGTGTCTCACCCATCCCTGCTATCTGACAGGCTGCAGGACAGCAGCCTTCTTCACCCCTCCACAGGAAAAAGAGGATTTGAGGGGGTAGTGGAAGGATGGTGGAGGGGCGGGAGGGAGGATATGAGAAGATGCTCAGACAAAGGGAATTTTTCGCATTGCTTTTCTTTGATGCATAGGTGTATCTCTGCAAAAACCCTGGTCTGTTCCCTGCAATATAGGCAGCTTTCATTTCCACTAGTAAACTGGTGTTTCACCAGGGCTTTGCACCTCTGAGCTCAAGGCTGGGGCTGCCATCTGCATCCCTTCATTTCATCCCAGAGAGCCCTGAAAGCCTCCCTTCCCTCTTCCGCCTCTTCTTTTTCTTCTAGGATCTGATTGAAAAAGAGACAAGGAGGGGACTTCCTCTTCTGCCCTGTCAGTTTCTTCAACACTCCCTAAAGCAGCCACCCGTGGTGGCTGTGGCACTAGCTGGCTGCCTGCGCACGTTAACCTGATTGGTCCATGTTATTAATATGACAATGGCAGAAATACTTCCTCCTGGTTCTCAGATAAGATTATCATTGGCGTCTTCTGAGGGGCAGAGTAAGGGAATTGGATCCTCTGACAATGTTGGAAGGTTTTAAATTCCAAAATAAACTCTCATCCTTTGCAGGTGGTTGTTCCTTGCCTGTCATCAGTCTTACTTTCCTCCCTCCCTTCTTTCTCCCTTTCTTTTGGAAGATCACACGAAGTTGGGGAGGCTGCTCTGAAGCCACATGATTCTCTCAGATATTGCCAGCTGCACTGGGGCTGTCTGGAATTCCGCATCCATTATCACGAGTCACCTCAGCAGGCCCCGGGCACCTACCACATAGACCTAAGGTGTCCAAATAGATGCAATGCTCTAAGCAGTCTGCAAACCAGTGCCCTGATTATAGGTTATTTTGTGACTAAAGTTTCACCCAGAAATCTACTGAGAATGCCATTTAGCATCAGCTTCAGAAGCTTCCATGTGGGCTATTTCCCCCATAAAGGACCTTGATAACAAAGACCAGAACACAGTCTGGTGGGAATTTATAGCTTCTGTACCCACTGCCTCATTATATGCATGGCTTTTAATATTCAGAGAGCAATTGCCAATACACATTTTCTTGTGTACTGGGAAACCAGAGCCCGGATGCGATGTATTATTGATAGGATTGTAATTTACTCCTCTTGGGTTGTATCTACAGTGTATACCATTAGCACAAAATATTAAATTACCAGTGGGTGTATGTATTTGTCTATTCGGGTTTGGCTCGATGATACTTGCCTTTTGCCTCAATAAAAGATCGTGAATAATGAAAGCAGAGCAATATTATTTTTTTGTTGTTGTTGCAAGGGAATTTTGATGAAACCATTTTCTCTGTGTTGTGTTTCTGGCGAACTGCGCTTTGCAATGAAGACACGAGACATAAAAGAGTCAGGGTTGGACGGGGAAGATGGATGGGCAGCTCGCTTCAGCTCCCAGCATGCACTGGCTTCCTGGCAAGCTGCTTCAGGCCAGGCTCAGGGGTTTCTTGTTCTGCAAGGGGGAATAAGCAATCTATGCTGCTTTGGTGGGAGGAAGTGGGTGCCAGAAACAGAGCCCCTTGTCTCTGTTGTGAAGACAGTACATGGGATTTGGGGAGTGGGGGCACCCAGCATCATGTTGGGTAGAACCTTGTGTCATCAGAACATTGTGTCCTGCATGGTGTTCTGCAGTCCACCTTCGGGTCACCTTTTTTGGCTATTTGGGCTCCTGTCCCGACATGAGGCAAGTGCCACACAAATGCACAAGCATTCCTTTAAAAAGATTCTGGGTCCCAGAGTTCCAACCAAGGTGAAAATGGAAATGCCACACGAGGCCTGTTTTGTGCTCTTTTTGTTCTGAACTTGGGGCTTCGTTCAGAGCCTGGAATAGGAAGTATTTGCTGGTTAATTAGCTCCATGTTCTGACCACCTCCAACCCCTAGTCACATTCACTATAAAAGTTTTTATCAGTAAACATATTTTTTAAAATGTCTATGGCTTGGCCTCTTCACAATGAAGGGGTGGGGGTGGCAGGGCAGGTTTTTAATTTATATTAACTTGACTAGGGAAGAGATTTTATTGGGGAATGTTTATTCCTCTTAGTTCCTAATGTCAGTCCGAGAGCTTATGCTTCCTCAGGGCCGAGCCCCAGGCAGGGGTTGCGGGAAGAGGCCCCCCACCCCTTACATCTCAGAGGTCACTGGCTGGGGACAGGGCTGAGATACTCAAGTAACAGGTATCCACCTGCAAAGCTGGAATCTCTTTTGTAGTGGGCCCCTAAGAAAACACCACTCAGCCATCGGGGGCTGTTGAGTTTTGCTGCCTCAGGCACATTCTGGAGGTAAAAACCGGTTTTTCTGAAGACGTGTCAGAGCTAGGCTTTGTTCAGAATTTGCCTATTTAGCCAGACTGGCTCCTTAAGCAGACCCCCTTATCTGAGAATGGGGGCAATTAAAAAAAGGATTGGGCTTGGCGGCTCCGTCATAACTGTGCTGAATTTCCTTTGGACATAGGGTCCCATTTTTGTTCCATACCTTCTCCTTCTCTAAAGGAGAGATGTGGAGAAAAAAAAAAAAATCACACAGAATTGTAAAGCCAATGAAATAAGTCCTAAATCTATCAAAGCAAATCATAGACCCTGACGGCTGAGAAGTATTATTTGTTTATTTCTTCCTAGATTTCTGAGCCTAGTGTTTTAAGCATATGTCTTGGGGGAGAAGAGACCCGTATAAAGGCAATTACAATTGGTGAATGATTAATGTTGGATCTGACATTTTTATGTGTCAAATATGTTTAACTGCATTAACCTTTGCAGAATTTACACCCACAGTATGAGCTATATCTTGTATAGCATCTGAAATATCTGCAATCTGCCTTCACTTCAATCTTATTTACATTAATTTTATTACAATATAAATGAGTTTGAAAAAAATGTAATAGAGTTTTTTACCCCATTCTGCAGGTCCTGCTTACTCGATGGGGAGTCTGAGGGCAACTGGGCTCCTTGCTGATTGCAAATAAAGTCCTGGCCACCTGCCTGGGACCCCCAAAGAGCAAGGGAGCCAGTATCAGATGCACCAAGCTCAAGCTTCAGTTTTAGCCCCAAGGGGAGGCAGCTTAGAAAGCCAGGACTTGGTATCTGGACAGCATAAACCACAAAGGCAGAGGCTTTTCAGTAGACAGGCAAATTTTAATTTTTATAAGTGATGGAAAACGCACATTTTCATAGCATCAATTTCAGAAAAGAGCGACTGAGTGGTTCCCATTTTTGGTGCTTTTTCCAGCCTGCCCATCACCCACCCCGTCTGTAGAAGGATGTGCACTCCAGATGTCTCCTTCAGCAACCACATTTCTCACTGGGTGTTTCAAGTCACAGTTAGTCTTGCTACTGCTGCTCACTGGCACCGCTGTCAGCTCCATGCCTCCTGAACTTCACTCCACTGAAATCTGGTTGGGTATGAGACAGACTCCGGTGGAATGAAGGACAAGAGAAGCACATGGATGGTCTGGGGATCATTTTCTCAGAGGGTAGGGACACATGGCAACCCCAGCCTCTGCACACTGGATAGCTGCCCAGCCCAAAGCGTTCAGCATCTTTGAATCACAGACTTGGGAAATGTCAAAGACCTGGATATTCATAGCCCTCCCCAAGGATCACGTCCTACAGAGTAGCTGCAGGGATCCAGCCCATCAGACATCCTGGCCTTGTCGGCCAGGTTGGTTCTCACCCTCGAAGTAGCCATCACAGACAAGTCCCCAGGCTCCTTCTCCATGATTATCTAGTTAGGATGCTGGTCATCCTCTCGCTTTGTCTATGTCCCACTGTATGTGCCATAACTGTGGTCGGTGTATTTGCTCCTCTCTAGAGAAGGGGAAAGGAAGGTGTTCTGTGATTGCTTTAGAAAAAGCTAACTGCTCTAGGCTTGCTTATCAAGGTGGTGGAATGCAGGGGCACAGGTGTTTCTCTCCAAAAGGCACTGTCCACAGGGCAGGAACAGCACTTTGCAGTCCTGTTTCCAAGTGCAAAATTAGGAAGAGGTAGGTGAGGAACTCAGGAAGGACTAGAACTTCTGGCTAGTACCAGGCCCATTTGTGAGGGCAAGGGGCAGAGGAGAGTGAGACTCTCTGGTCTCACTCCTATAGACTTATCCGGAAAGGCCAGCCTCTGAAGGCCCCACATCCTTCCCAAGATCTGCCTGAAAAAAATGCAACTACTCTGCTCTGGGCATGGGGGTGAGGGGTGGGGGAGGGAGGAGAGACAGCCTGGCTTTGGCTTTCCACTCTCTCTTAAAAGAAATGCCCATCAGCCAGTTGCTGCATAGTTGCTGCTCCGGCCCCTCCTTGTTGTGTTCAGACATGTCTGTGACTCAGTGTAAGCCCCATAAAAGGCTGTTCTCAGCACTAACATGCAGACTGGGTGGGTTAGGGCAGATCCACCTTGTTGTTTGGAATACTTTCTTCCTGGGCTTGTTCTGACCCGATGCAGGAGGCAGGATCTCACCATGTGGCTCCCCCTCCTGCGTGCAGACTCCTCATAGTAAAAGCCCTCATGCAGGGCCCAGGGGTTTCTAGCTAGTGCAGAGGAAGACTCCCACCTTTCTTAGACAGAAAGGATCTTTGTCAGGGGGAGCATGGGGCTTGTTGGGAGGCATGGATTTGGCTATTGAGGGGAAGAAGCCTGGTCCATGCTCTCTTGCTCAGCCTTCTTTATAAATATAATTCTCAATGTGCCCTGCTTATGAATTATCTAAACTAGATAATCCTCCTGCACTGACTTTGACCCATTTCCCAGGCAAAGGAAGGAAAGAGGCCTGTCTGTTGACTGCTAAGTAAGTGATGGCAGGAGAGGGTGGCAGGAAACCGTGCTGAGATGGCAGAATCCTTCACCTTCTCTTTAGATTTCAGCTCAACTCGGAAAGCAAAAGGGTCAATTCTTTTCCCTCCAGACCCATTTCCCCCCATTCTTCGCCCTTTCAACATGTCTGTCCACTTCCTTACTCTGCAGTATGCAGAGAGCCTTACCCTCACATGGGTCCTTCCCCTCCAAGGAGGACACATGAGAGATGACAGGGTCTGTAGAAGGCTTTGTCAGTCATAAAAGGCCGTGCAAATGAGAGGTGGCACTATGTCAGAGAGCCCAGAAAAGGCAGGCCCTTACTGTCCCACTCTCCCCTTGCCCTGCAGAGCTACCATTGCTATAAGGCAGAGATAAACAAAACAAACAAATACAAAAACACAGGCCAGAGCCTGTATTAGGAGACTTAACCCACTCTGACCCCAGAGTTCAAGATTCTTCTGCCTGTTATGCCTTTGCCAACTTAATCCCTCAATGGCCTTTACCTTGGCTGCTGCAGTTTCAGATTTGGTCAGAGAACAAGCTATGCCTGCATTTGGTGGTGAAGTAAATTGATGCAGTAACTGCTCTCCTGCCCCGACTATCCTCAAAACTATGCTCCAAACATCTTCCTCAGCTTGAGCATGAGAATGAAAGAATGCAAATAGAACCTGGATTTCCCATTATACCCGCACACTGCACCCCAGGACAGAAAAGCCATCTACCCTCCCTGTCTTCCTGCTGAGTAAGTCTCCATGAAACTAGACAGAGCTGCGATCTTGATATTTAACTACTCAGCACCCACCTTCCCACACCAATTCCCAGTATTAGCGAGATTTACTGTCTGGGACTGCTGGAAATCCTCAAGAAGACACGAAAGTGTCCAAGGCTTGGGTTAAAAGGCAGCAGCTGCAGCTATTTTAGACTAGGAGGAAGTTGCTGGTTGACTTCTAGTGAACGTGGCTTTTCCCACTCTTTTCTCTCCGCCCACTGAGACCCCTGCTCTAGCCACTCAGCTTTGGCTTTCCAAAGACCCCCAAAACCCAGAGATCTCAGACTCACCTATAAGTATGAGCATCTGTGCTTGCAGGTACCAGGGCTCAACTTTGAGTTTGATTCAAAATAATAAACTGATTTTTTATCATAAGATAAAGAAGGGCAAACAGGTGGCTGAGAGTAAAGCATATGAGAGCAAGGAAAGGAATTTCAAGTCTGGGAAGGTTCTTTACAACTTGATGACAGGGAACAAGAAGCCGGAAACACTTACTGTGTAACGTGCTTGGCTGAGCAGGCCTGTGCAGGACAGAAATAGTTCCCGGGGAAAGGTACGGGCAAGTCCCCAGCAGTTGATTTCTTTCTTTAATGGAAAAAAAAAAAAAAAATGAAAGCAGAGGGAATTGGGTTTGGAGGAGAGGGACGTGAAGGTAGGCGGAAGGAAGAGACTTTATAGGATGAAGCTGAGGATTCAGCTGGATATTTAGAATAGAGGTGAGTAACAGACAATAAGAGAGAGAGAAACTGGTTTTCCCAAGGCAAGGGTGATGAAGAGGGACTCCGGTCATTTCAAGGAGGTGGTACTAGTTTCACTCTTTATTTATGCACCTGAAGCAAAGCTCAGGTTACCTGCTGAGCTCAGCCAATGGGGACTGGGCCTGGCTGCTGGCTCCACCTTGCAGAACCCACACCCCCTGGGGCCTTGAATGGAGAGGTCTTTCCGCACAGCTTCCTTTACTTTCTGCTTGTTCTGTGAACACTGGGACAGGGAGGTGAGGTCTCTGTCATCCGGGAGGAGAGACACTACAGGTTTCCGGCCTCCCACAGACCTGGAGAAGGGGACGCTCAGATCTTATCTTGCCCCACCAAGGCTGAGCGTGCACTCAGGTGTTGTGTCCTTTCAGCCGTGACCAGGGTTCCTGTCTCAACACAATCCACTTCAGGAATCCAACTGACATCAGCCTACCTGGGCAGAGCTGAGGAAGAGGCCTGAGCGTCAGGGCAGGGCCCAGCCAGTGGTTTTTATAATAATCCAAAAGGCTTTGCAAACTGCCCCCCCTTTCACTTCTGGGGCGGGGAAAAGACCATGCTGTGTGAGGGCAAGTTGGGAAGAGACAAAAGGAATGGTGGATGGAACCGGCAAGCTCCGTAGGAATCTAGGAATGATGGAGAGGCAGGTCTACAGCCTCAGTCCTTCTCCCCCACACACATACCTGCTGAGTCCTGCTGCCCGGCCCTGCCTCCCTCTCCTCACTTCTCCCTCCCACGGGCACACCTGGAAGGCAAGGGAAGGCGAAGTCTCCTCAGATGCTGTGCATCTTGCCTGGGTTCTTGGCCTGACTTCCATTTGTCCTCAAGCTTCATCCCCAGGGGAGTAGCAAAAGCAGATTCCTCCCTTCTCCATGGGTACCGATGAATCCAGTCTGTAGGACAGCTTGGTGTAGTCCTGTCCCACAGCCCTTCACACGCCTGAATTCTGCCTGTTCAAAATCTCTTTAGAAACCAGCTAATCGAAACTTCTTGCCAAATAGACTGGGGAACAGAGGTTTCAAAAGATTAGTTTCTATCTCGAATTCACACAGCCAGTGTAGATTATTATTATTATTTTTTTTGCAGTTTTTGGCTGGGGCTGGGTTTGAACCCACCACCTCTGGCATATGGAACCAGTGACCTACCCCTTTGTGCCACAGGTGCCACCCACCAGTGTAGAGATTTTACTCTACCTGGGTCTACTGACCACCAATGAAGAGCTCTCTAGAACGTACACTCCAGGCTGCCCTCCCTGGCTCTGGCAGACCTGGCACTCGTCTGGACTATTCTGTGCTCTTCCTGGAAGAAAAGGCTTCTGTGAAGAGGGGGAAAGACCAGTAAAATATATTCCCTAGGATGAGATGAGGGAGATAGTCCATATGATCAATATCTTAAGCATAGGGGTTCTCCCCCAGCTGCGGAGCTCTTGGCTTCCAGCCAGCTGAACCAGGCGTGCCCTGGCTGAGGCTCAGGGCTTCCATTTCCCAGTCAGTGATGCAGAGAGGGCGTAGGCCAAGAGGACACACCCACCCAGTGTGCTAGAGACTCTGAGTCCCTTTCCCTCCATTTTTCCCTCCCTTTCTCCCTTCCTTCCTGTATTTCTTTCATTCATTCATTCACGTGCTGACCCCCTCCCTAACCTCCTCCCTCACTGTATGAGTGTCAACTTTGCCCATAAGTGAGAGACTGCATTTATCCTTTAGCAGCTCCCAGTCCAGACAGACATCTGTACGAACAGAAACAAAAACAGGCCAGTGAGGAACACATCATGAGCACCCCGCACAATGGGAACAGTCAGTGTTTGTGAGATTCAGGGAAGGTTCCACAGAGGGTGATGTTTGAGCTGAATCTGAAAAGTGGACCAGGAGTGAATTAAAGCCTGAGGGAGGAACTGTCTCCTGGTTTAGAGGTGTGAGGGTAGGGGTACAGTCTGGGGTGCGAGGTCAGAAAGAGGCCGGAGATGTGAATGGACGGAGGGCTTGGCCATCTTGTGAGAGGCCCACGACTTTGCCTGGAGGTGAAGCAGGAAACAAGTGGAGCAGAACTGTCAGAAGCCAGGGGAGGACTGGGGGCAGAGGACTGACTGCTGAGAGATATGTCTGCCCCCAGGATGGGAGGTGGAGGGAAGGAGGGAAAGATGAGTACCTAGAGCAAGAAGTAAGTGTTAGGTCCTGCTGGTCTTATTTTGTCCCCTCCAGGCCTCGTCTTTGACCTCGACATTTGTTCTGAAAATGGAATCCATCTATATCCACATGACACGGCAAAGAAGGACTACCTGCCCTAAATGATGATTATTCTTTTCTTCCGTGCCCTTTCACTCTCACAGGATGCACAGGATGGTGGGACGTACTGGCTGGTATAGAGGGTCTGGAGGGCACAGGAAACACGTCAGTGGGGCTCTGCTGGAAGCTTTTTGCACCCTACCCCTCAGCCTGGCTCTTTGTTCCAAAGTTGTCCTGAGGCCTCTCTGGGCGTGGTCCTGTCCCACCTTGTTTCTCCCCACAATGTCCTCCCTTGCCCTTTGTTTCGAGTTCCAAGTCTCTGTGAGGTGTTCCCCAGACTCACACAGGGCAGTACTGTGCTTGCTTGAATGTGTAGGGGGCAGAGGAGAAGGGGGTAGACAGGGGTGAGGGTTGAGGGGTGGGCACTGGGCTTCTTCTGTCTCCATGGAAGAGCAGCCACCGTGACCACGGTCCGTTCAAAGGCCTACCCCAAGTCAATAAATCAGGCCCAGCCCCTGCCCGCCCACCTTGAATTTTCCTTTCCTCCCACTCTGTGGTTTCCAGTACTTACTTTCTCTAGTCTTGGGCTTCGCTTTTTGCTTTCAGATACTGTTTGCCCCTTGATCCTCATTCATCTTCCTTCTCCACCTACCCAAGCCAGGGTTTCGCTGTTGCTAGAAATGTTTGGCTCTCACGTGCATCTCTAGGGCCTGGAAAGGCTCTGTCCTTCCCTGGGCTCAATTTGCAGTTCTGTGTCTAAATGCTACATCATGGGCTTTTGAGAAAACAGGTCAAGTAAAAGATTCCAAACTCCCCAAGGTGTTTTATACACATAGCATTCGATAATCATAAGAATTAGATATAAGCCTCTCCTGACTAAATTCTGGTTATAGGTTCATCTAACATTGCAACTTCCCCTCCATGTCTCCTCGGGGGACACTGAAAGGAAAGCTCTGCAGGGTTCAGAGTCTCCACTTCGGGGTGAGACAGGAAGAACAGTGTGACGCAGGGAGGCAGTATGTGCCCAGGAAGCAGCTGGGCACCGCAGGGCCCAGGGTCTGGAGAGAGGTGCCCTTTATTGTTATTATTGTTTAGGAGACAGAGTCTCCCTCTGTTGCCCCAGTGGCATTATTGTAGCTCACAGCAACCTCAAACTCCTGGGCTTCAGCAATTGTCCTGCCTTAGCTGCCAGAGTAGCTGGGACTACAGACACATGCCACCATACCCAGCTAATTTTTAAATTTTTCTAGAGGCGGGATCTTGCTATGTTGCTTAGGCTGGTCTTGAACTCTTGGTCTCAGACAATCCTCCTGTCTTGGCCTTCCAAAGTGCTATGACTGCAGATGAGAGCCTCTGCACTCAGCCCGTGGGTGCCCTGTAGGCTGCTGATAGACTGGAGCTTCATCACCATTTGCTGATCCCAAGTTCCCACCTCTGCTGCGTGTATTAAGGAGCTGGGAGGACCCCTCCCTGGTATAGTTTTAATTTTTAAAAAATATTTATTTATTTATTTATTTTTGAGATAGATTCTGACTCTATTGTCCAAGCTAGAGTGTCATGGCATCAACCTAGCTCACAGAAACCTCAGACTCTTGGGTTCAAGCAATCTTCCTGCCTCAGCCTCCCAAGGACCTGGGACTACAGGTACATGTCACCACACCCAGCTAATTTTTCTATTTTTAGTAGAGACAGGGTCTTGCTTTGTGCAGGTGGTCTCAAACTCCAGAGCTCAAGTGGTCCTCACATTCTCGACTCCCAGAGTGCTGGGATTACAGGTATGAGGCACTGTGTCTGCCCCCCTGATATTTTTAGTGAGGGCACAGAGTTGGGAGGTATGCACATAAGTTTTTCTGCCTTTGGCTGTGTTCTGCATTTTGATTCAAAAAGGAAAGGTACAAATGTAGAGTGGAGAAGATGTGATTTGGCAGCAAAACATAGAAAAAAACTTTAGAGTTTGAACTTATAGTAAGCTTCACGGGACTCAATGATGTGAAATGTCTGCCTAAGCAGCAAATTCTCCATGCGGTTGTATTATTAGAAATATGAGATGGAAAGTAAGGGAGGTGATAGTCCTACTCTACACTGTACTTATCAGATTGTGGGCTTCACATTTGGAGAAGGGTCAATATAAACATGAAATGAGAAAAAAGTGAGCAAGATGGTACATGGGCTTGTAAATATTAACATGTCATCCTGAGGAGGGAATTAGGAAATGGGGGTGTTGAGTCTAGAGAAGTGGGAGGGGAGGATAGGGTGGTGGAAAATAATAGCTGTTTTCAAGTATGTGAAGAAGGGCCATGTAGAAGAGACTTGTATTCATTCCTCGTGGCCCCACAGGGTAGAACTAGGAGTAATTCCCAGATGGACGTTTTTAGAAACAGACCATAGAGAACCCAGGCAGGTGACATAAACAAACTCTGCTGATTCTGGAGTTGATACATCCTAAAAGACAGGCAAAATCTCCACCAAAGGAATGAATAGAAGAAGAAGGAAACAGGGTCAACTCTTCCCCGCAGACCCCCATGCATACTTCCACCAGGTAATGAAGAATACCTGTCCCCAAAACCTAAACCCCTGTCAGAAAATCAAGCCTAGGCCCCTCCCTCCCTCCTTAAATACACCTCCCCTCCCACTTCATTGTGTCTCTTCGGCTGACTCACTCAGACCCAGCGCTGTGCAGCCAGAAGCTAAGTTCTGAGTTGATCTTCAATAGCCAGTAAACAGTAAATTGACTATTTCCTGAAGCTACACTCCAACTCTGCGCATAACCTCTGTGAGCTGTGCTTCCTGCTATCACACATCATCTTGTACTTACTGAGTTCTAGTCCTTCTCTTTCCCTAGACTGCGAGCTTCTGAAAAGAAAAGAAGCCATACCCCTAGCACCTAGAAGTTCCTGGCATACATTTGGTGCTCAGTGAATGCTTGCTGAATGAGTGAAGGAGAAGAGAGGCCTTATGGAGGAGGCCTGATCCCCTGCTGCTGAGGAGATGTGGAGTCTGGGTTTAGTAACCACAGTCACTTTCTTCCTTCCTCTGGGGAACTGGGTCTGGGTTTATTAATCCCTCTCTTCACTTTCCTTGTTCCCCTCCATTCTAATAGGGCTCAGAACCTATCCCGGATATTCTGGAGTTGCTGCCCAGTGTCTTGTCGCTCCTGGGGATCTGACAGCTGGTTGCTCACACCTCTATGTCTGGGGTGGGCCTGGAGGTCCTCGTTTCCTGAGATGGGCTTGTTCTCTGGAGAGTGTAGAGGGGCTGAGGCAGGTTGGAGCCTGCTCTGTTTACATTCTCCTCTCCCTGGCCCCTCTTTCCCCAGGCCTAACCCAGTCCTTTAGGGGAGGAAAAAAATCCCAGGGCCCACCCATCTCCTCCCCCTGCTGAAAACAGAAGAGGGAGCCCAGGGGACAGCCCTTGAAAGCAAAGTCATTTTGTGTTTAGCTCTGCCACTCTGGCCAGTGCCTGCATCGATCACCTCCTATAAAGCACCACAAACATCTCTCCAAGTTGCCCACAGGCCTGTGGAATGGAGGGCTTTCATCTCCACTGAGAATGCTCCTTTGGGTTTTCATTTTTCTAAATTAACATCCAAATACTACCTTAGGAAAGCTGAGGGGTGGGGGAGCATTCACAGTGGAAGCAGCTTATGTTATCAAACACCGAGAGGAAGATCCAGACACACTGAGCCAGAGAACGCTTGCACCTTCAGTCCTTGGCTCATGACTCTCATGATTTGGAGAATTAGAGTAGAAACATTTGGAAAATTAAAGCCTATGGGAAATACAAAAGACGTCATTCATTAATGCGTATCTTCACTTAATATTTCATGAATGCTTACTATGGGCCAGGTACTCGACCTAGTGCTGGGGATAACAGATGACTGAGACCCAGCCTCTGAACACAGAGACTGGACAGTGGTTGTGATGGGGGAGTCGCCTCAGTGACATGTGCTGCTACAGGTAGCTCTGTAGGACTCGGATGGTGGAGCCTCCACCCCTGTCTTGTAGATTAGGAGGGCTTTATTGAGGACATGCCATTCAACTGAACGCTGAAATATAAGAGGACATGTGTCCTCTGGAGAAAAGGGAGAATTCAACATGGAGACTTCTTTGGGGGTGGCGAGGATGGGTAGAATTGACTTCTTCCTAAGTAAAAGGGTAAAAAAAAAAAAAAAAATACAAGTGCCACTCTGGGTTGCTAGGAAAATGCTGATTTACCACTTGGGGGGTCTGGAGTGAAGGATGGGAGGAGACTGAAGGAGCTCACTCTGTTTAGGAGGAAAAAACCCAAGCCAAGCTCTTCTTCATGCGAGATGGGTCTCCACAGGTTATCAAGTTTGGCAATCTCTATTGGCTGCCTCGCTGCTGTTTTTTGTATGTTTCATGAGATGCCAGTTAGAATTTGCTAAATAAAGAGGGGAAATTGGCAGGAAAGAGACAAGTTTTAATGGAGGAGAAAATGACCATGGAGCTGGTAAAGGCGGGCTGTGAGGCCACCACACTCAGCACTAAGGAAAGCCGGTGGGCATAGCCCGTGTGTGTGTGTGTGTGTGTGTGTGTGTGTGTGTGTTCATGCATGCACCCATGTGTGCATGTAGCTAGTTTCAAATTAATTACAATGCAGAGTGTTTTAGCTTGGCTTGCTTAATAGTCAAAGAAAGGAGATTAGGTGGGCAAAATGGATGAGATAGGACAAGAAGGGGAGGGTTATAATGGTGAGCTGCTTGAGGGGGCAGTTAAGCCAAGTTTGGGTCTCGCTTCTCATACCTGCAACCCTTAGACAGAATAATTACAAACCAAATCTTCAGCTGGAGAAGCATTTGGGGACTCAGCACACCAGCCTCTGCTCTCAGAACATGCTCACTGGTGCCAGCTCATCCATCTCGCCCGAGTCCTGGAGAAGCAAGCTTGGTGCTGAGTTCAGCAGTTCTGAGCAATACAGCAGCAAAGCGGTGAGGAACCCTGTCGCCGCAGTGGAATGGAATGATGCCCGGATCTAATACGCAGGAGCGTGCAACAGACCTGGCACAGATTGTCTGTAGGTGATGAAATTGCTGTTCCCGCCTGGGCCAGGAGAGAGGCACATGGAAAGTAGGGGATTGGGACGCTAGGCTAAGGATGAGGCAGGGCTGGACAAGAAGGGGCAGGCTTCAGCTTTCAGCTGAGATTTGCTATCTGGAGGCCAGGAGGACCTTTGGACTAAATCTATTTTGTGACATTTGACACTTACAATGGGGAGGAGCTGAGGGAAGGGATGAACATGGTGTTGGGCAGTGAGACCCCTCTGGGGGCAGGGGTGAGGAGGAGAGAAGAGGGTTACAGACAGCGGAATGAAGGCTGAGCCCAGGTCCCACCAATTGCTAATTATGCCATTTTGCCATCATGTGACTCTGTTTCCTCATCTGTCAAAGGGGTGTGTATAGTCCTAATGCCTGGATAATGCTCCAGAATATTCTCCTAAAACTATGAAAAGCTTTCCAGTTCTTATGAATGATTATCACATCTGAGATTCCAAAATGTTAAAATGCAGAATTTTAATGTAGGAGCTGCTATGTGTATCTGGTTTCTAGGTTCAGTATTGGGTGCTAAGAACTTGGTTGGCACTTTCCAGTTTTTCTCAGCCCAAGCAAGAAGCAGAATCTAGCTGGCTGGTGAGAGGCAGTTGTTAAGATTTCAGGAAGTAGCTTGCCATCCGATTGGCAAACAGGTTGAAAGTGACCATGGGCGGGTGCACTTATACTGTGCCACAGAGCAAGGTGTTCCCAAGAGCCACTTGTAAGACATTTACCTGCACAACTGACCTCATCTTTCTGCCTCCACTGGTTTTCCATGTTGTGTGAAATGCCCGGGTTTCCCTACAGCCAACTTCCCTGCCACTTTGCTCCTCAGTGACCCCCAGCATGGGGTTGCTGCAGGCCCAGTCTCACAGGGCTGCCTTCTGTTTGTGGAGATGCCCATATTCCATGTGTTTCTTCACTCTTCCCTCCATCCAGAACATTCTTCTGAAACTCTACCCATTCCTGAAGGCTTCTTCCCACCCTTTCCTGCTCCCTGCCCCCACACTCCTCCCTGCAGTCTCCTTCCTGCCACTGCTGGGGGCGGGGTGAGTGCTGTGTGTTCCCTGCTGCTAGGCTGTGCAGAGATTTGTCCACTGATGAGCCTCAGTGTCCCTCCTGCAAGTATTATACCATGGTCTTCCTTATAGTCCACTCCTGCAATCTTCATGGCACAGACTTCTTACAGATGAGCAAATAGGGGTTAAATATCTAGTACATGATGAAGTAACATAACCCACAGAGGTAGCATCTCCATTTGAAAAAAAGTTTTTAAGGGTCTTTGCCACTCCTTTCCCATGACATTTTCAAATTTTCAGCCATTTCTCTCTTCCCCATAAAACCCAGCACAGTGCTCTGCACAACAGCGGGGTTTAATACCTGCTTGATGAATCGACTAAAACTTCCTTTTCTTTCAGTCACGTATACTGTAACAAAAATGAGACGGGGATTAGGAAGGAATTACGGCACGATATTACTGCTACAAAATCAGCCCTGTTCTCCGGGAAGCCCTGAGAATATCTAACCCCAGTGAGCACGATGCTAGGTGCTCCCTTTCCAGACCTTGAGTTTTTGCAAAGGCAGTTAAAAAAAATTTCAACAGAAGAATGGATGTGTCCATGAACTTTTGGCAAAAGAATATTATTGAACAAAATTTGCAGTTATAATCCTGCACATATCAAACCTTCCAAGCTTTAGGAAAGCTCTTCTGTCTCTTGTTCCTATTGTAGCCAACAGAAACAATTTAATATCTCCCTAAAAATCTGAGCACTTTTGGTCCATGTGAGAATGGAAAATGGATAAGTAAATAGGCTCTTTTGCAGTGAATAAAAAATACATAAAACTTTTTTTGTAGTTTCTGATTTAAATTTTTTTTTTAATTGTTGGGGATTCATTGAGGGTACAATAAACAAGATTACACTGATTGCATTTGTTAGGTAAAGTCTCTCTTGCAATTGTGTCTTGCCCCCCAAAGGTGTGGCACACACCAAGGCCCATCCCCCTTCCATCTTCCCTCTCTCTGCTCTTCCTTTCCCCACCCCTCCCTCCTTCTTTCTCTCTTTGCTCTCCGCTTCCCCCACCCCCACTATGACCTTAATTGTCATTAATTGTCCTCATATCAAAATTGAGTACATAGGATTTATGCTTCTCCATTCCTGTGATGCTTTACTAAGAATAATGTCTTCCACTTCCATCCAGGTTAATACAAAGGATATAAAGTCTCCATTTTTTAAAATGGCTGAATAGTATTCCATGGTGTACATATACCACAGCTTGTTTATCCATTCCTGGGTTGGTGGGCATTTAGGCGGTTTCCACATTTTGGTGATTGTAAATCAAGCTGCAATAAACAGTCTAGTGCCAAGTGTCCTTATGATAAAAGGATTTTTTTCCTTCTGGGTAGATGTCTAGTAATGGGATTGCAGGATCAAATGGGAGGTCTAGCTTGAGTTCTTTGAGGGTTCTCTATACAGAGTCTCGCTCTGTTGCCCAGGCTAGAGCACCCCAACATCAGCCTAGCTTACAGCAATCTCAAAGCACTGGACTCATGGGATCCTCCGGCCTCAGCCTCCTGGGTAGGTGGGACTACAGGCTAATTTTTCTACTTTTTTTAGTGAAAATGGGGTCTTGCTCTAGATCAGGTTGGTCTTGAACATCTGAGCTCAAGTGATCCTCCTGCCTTCCCCTCTCAGAGTGCTAGGATTACAGCTGTGAGCCACCACACCTGGCCTGATTTAATTTTTTAAAAAATCTTAATGTCTGCTTCCTGCCTCTACTGAAGACAAAAATTAAAAGTAGGGAATAGTAGGAATTTTAAAAAGATAATTTCCTACTTCTTAGCAGACTCAGTGCTTAATTCTGTTTGTGCTTGAAAATACGAGCCTGCCCTTATTTTCTGGCCATTTTAAAGATAATAAGAGGCACTTCCCTACCTCTGCCTTTTCTGAATCAAAGAGATGTAATGCCAGTCAGCGGTGAAAACCATTCACTGAGTTGTCCTCTGATTTAAAGTAAGAACTCCGTGTGCTTCTTTCCCATGAAGGTTCTGCCAGGACAACAGTAGGTGAAATTATAGGTTTAGCTCTGGCCAATGTTTTAAAGAATTGTAGTGTTCCTATTCTTTTCCAACTAAGCTCTGATGTGTGCAGACTCCCTGTAATTATAGTATAATTGGACTTAACTGTAGGGCTAGAACTAGTTTTCAACCAAGTCCCCTCAAATAATTTGTTGCTTATTAGAAAAAAAGGGTACTTTTACAGTCCTTTGTGGAGTGTATGTATGGTTCTCCTCATTCCCTAAAAAAGGAGAGAATTGCTGGTATAAACTCTAGCAATTTAGTGGGGTTGGTTTTAATCACTGCTGTAAATATTCCAGAAAATTTATTTTCCCTAAAAAAGGAAATGCAAAAATGAGGCCTTTCCAGAGCCCCAAAGTGAAATATCTCAGTCTCTCTTACCCTGTGGTTTGGATATTATTCTAAATGTCCAGAATTTGCAAACTGGTTGAATCTGGGCATGGATTTATGTTATTGGGCCTGCATGGTGTTTAGAGATTTTATCTATTAGGTGACACATATGTAAATAAAATATTTTACATTAAAAGCTGGATTTCAGCCTCTCTTCAAAAAAGAAGAAAAAACAAAAATCTGGCACCCAGGGGTCTGAATTTCTTCATTGCTACACTTTGCTGGACTTGAGTCTATATGGTGCTTCAGAGGAGGTAACTAGATTGTTGTTTATCTTCCTGTCCCCATCACTCATTTACTGAAACTTCTTGACTCCATTGACGTTTGAATTTATATCCTTGGGCCTTCTATCTTTAGATAATATGAACTCATCTTTTATAGAAGGCAGTGTGATTCAAAAATGCTAAGAAGAGTCAGGTTTTTCATGTCAGAGAAACATGTTTAAGTCCTGGCACCGTTGTACACTAGCTGTGTAGCTGTGGATGAGCGACTTCACATTTCTGATAACTGCCTTCACACCTGGGGCTTTCGTGATACCCTGTCATGGGCTGGTGGCAGCCCTAGCACAGTCCTTGGCACAGAGCAGGTGTTTAATAGTCACTTGCTTCCCATACTCTGCCACAAAGACAAGCAGAGAAAGGCCACTGGTACCGGTCGGCGTTACAGACTCCTTACATGGAAAATCACCTGGGGAGTTTGTTTTGTTTACTTCTCAATCTTCAACTTAAATCTCCCAGGCAGGCAGAAGGCAGAGATGTGAACCCACTTGCTCAATCAAAGGTCACTCAGTGAGTGACAAATAAACCCAGGTGTCCTGGGCTATCAGCCCAGTGCTCCTTTCACTCACAACAACCTGCCAGAGGCACACTGACTTTTCAGCAGACGTGCAGATAGAGTGAGCGTGGGACTTCTGTTCTTGGGGCTTGACCAAAATGCTGCAGTGAGTGGTCTGAATGTCTGAAAAGGAGCATTGGGCGGGGAGTGACCTGAATTAGTCACACCATTGTTGCAAGATATAACCACAAGCTGTCCTTAGCCATTTTACACTTTAAGGATGCAGTCTGCACAGATTTCCCTTCAATGTGCCTTATCTCTCTTTTTGAGGTGACTACAATATAAGTGTGCCATGTAGGTCGGTGCCAAAATCATCTCTGCCTGATGCTTTAAAATGAAATGAGGTAAAATGAAACAGTTGACCAGGGCTCATCTTCCCACATCAGGATCCTTTATGGACAATGTGGTCATCAGACACATGTCTGCATTTGCAAATAGCTCAAGGGAGATGGAAGTGGAGGCCAGGTGGGGTCTTGGGCAATAACTTCATCTTCTTATAAAGTTATTCAAACTCCCTGTGCTCTGGCAATCAGAGGACCTGGGTTCTAGCCCTTGCACACTACCAAGAATCTTTGTGACCCTAGAAAAGTTACTTTGTATCTCTGGGTCTTAGTTTTTTCATGTGTCAAGGGATGGATTTGGAGAAGTTGGTCTCTAAGGCTCCCTCCAGTTCTAATAGTCTTAGATACTTCTTAACTTAGACGTTTAACTCTTGGGAAGGTTGTAGATAGACTTTGGAGTAGACTCAAATCACATTGCTAAAGGTCAGAAGAAGAATTGATGATGTTGGGGTGGGTCAGATAGAGGCCAGGGTCAAGGAATAGAATTCCATTCATGACATGCTGTTTATAACTCTTTGGAACTGCAGTAAGCGTAAGAATGCCAGGCTGCTGAGTTGATTTGGCTGTGAACAATGCATGGTTTGAGGCAGTGATGAAGGGGTAAGGCAGGAAGTCTAGGGACTGAGCAGGGCATCCTTGGGAAGTGGGCTTCACTCAGACTGACTTCCTCTGGAGACATAAATGCAGGAAGATTGCGTGTGAGTCAGGGATGAAATTTACAGACTCATTCTTGCTCTTTCATGTAGGTCAGACCAGAGACAGGAGTGTGAAGAACAGAGGTGGTGATGGAATTTTCCTTTATAACTGGCTGAGTGATTTCTAATACAACATCCATCCTCTCTGAATCTCTGGGGCTGCTGTCTTTCCTAGGGACTGATCTGATCCTATTCTCTAGGTCAGCAGTTCTCACCCACGGGAACTGTATTAAAGGTTCACGGCATTAGGAAGGTTGAGAACCACTGCTCTAGGTATATTCAAGTCTTTGGATGGCAAAGCTTCAGCCACAGCCAGAAACAATGAATAGGTATTGATTTTTTTTGACATGTAAACTTGACCTTGGCTTAGGACCACCGCAAAGCGAAGCTTACTCCTGTTGCTTCTATCCTAGCAAGATTCCTGGAGCTGCCCAGTGGCTCAGGAAATTCGAAAGGGCCTGTGGAAATGCAGAGCCAATTTGGAATTGGGCTGGGTTGGATTCTATCAGTTGTGGCTCTACTGGGAGGAGTCTAAACCAGTCACACCCTGTGGCTCTAAGCCAGTCACAGCCTCACGTACCCTCTGAGAACTTAATTCACTTTGCACCCTTTTGCCTACTGTGGATAGCGTCTCCTGGCTCCTCTGACTGCATGCACGACCATCCGTGACTTATTTTTCTCCTCCTGTCTTGCCCTATGCATCCTCTGTGCTGCCGTGTGGCCCGCATCCTGTTGCTTCCCCAGATGCCTCAGCTAGAGGTCTCTTTTGCTCTAACTTGTGTCTGCTACATTTTGAGCCCTAAGTGTAGCTTTCAATCACATGCTGTTTTGTTTTGTCCACTAATTGTTCCACGCACGTTAGTTACCGCTCACAACCTCTCCAGGTTGTGGGGTCCTTGGGGTCGGGGACCTTGTTTTCTACTTTTTTCCAGTTGTCCCTGGCCCAATCTCACTGACGTTATAGTCAGACCGTTTGATCTTCGTGGTCACAGGCTTTGTTCTAGATGTGCTCTTTGCTGGGGACTTTCCCTGCCTCCTTACACTTCCCCCAACTCCTGCCTTGCTCCTGCCCGTGACACCTTCTTGTATGGTGGGCCCTGGCCCAGCATGCTGCTGCAGATCCGTGTGCGTTAAGCTGTCTGAAAGTGCCCTGGTAAGTCAGTCATGCCCCTCCTTGAAGACAAGGAATTTTGAGGTCTTGCAAGCACACACCTGCCCATCTGTGGAATAATTCCTCAGCCAACCCTGGCCCTGCTTCTGGGAAGCTTTCTTACTTTTCCCTGGCTTGCGTGAGCTTCTTCCCTCCTCCCCTGGCTGCCCTGACTTGTCAGGTGAAGAGGCAAGGCAGTCCTGATGAACCAGCCCTTGATGGGCTGCTGAGAGCTGAGGCATCCCCGGATTCTGGTGGGTTTTCTTTGGCAAACATAAGAAAAAGGGGAGAAACCACTGAATCATGACATTTCTGAAGTCTTCCCCCAGAAAGGCAAGAACAGAGTGGGAAGAAGAAACAGGGCTCTGATCAGGTTTGGCCACCAACTAGTTGTGCCATTTCATTTTCTTCTTCTTTTTCTTTTTTTTTTTTTTTTTTTTTTTACAGTTTTTGGCCAGGGCCGGGTTTGAAACTGCCACCTTTGGTACACGGGGCCAGCGTCCTCCTCCTTTGAGCCACAGGCACCTCCCCTAGTTGTGCCATTTCACATGATTCCCTTGCCCCCTCCCCTTAAGCTCCTCTTCCTTTAAGCGAAGTTGTTGGATTAAAGTGGTAGATTTCAAACTTATAAAAACAAATGAAATCTTACAAAGAATTCTAATTTCTAGATAGAATAAAGCCATTCTGGTTAAAGCAAGGGGGACTCTTCATTTCCTTCTTGTCTTTCAAATTGTAGCCTGAAACTTATCAGGACTTCCCAGGGACACAGTTTAAAAAGCCCTGAAAAAGGTGGTCCCCGTGTCCCATTCTAGCTCTGACATTCTCTATACCCTTGCTGCCCAAAATGTGGTCCTTTGCCAGTAGCAAGTACCCAGGAGCTTGTTAGAAATGCATCTTATCAGGCCCTACCTGAGACTTACTGCAAAAGAATCTACATTTTTGATAAGATCTGCAGGTAATTCATTTAAACTTGAGAAACTACTCTGTGACCCAGAGCTAAGTGGCAAGAAGACCAAGGGGGCTAATGCCTTTCATTACAATGTGAGCGCGGTCAGCTGGGGTTGGGAGTGTGGACCATGTCTCTTTCTTTCTTTTTTTTTGTAGTTTTTTGCCAGGGCATGGCTTGAACCCACCACCCCCTGTATATGGGGCTGGCATCTACTCCTTGAGCCACAGGCGCCGCCCTCTTTCTTGCAATTTCTAATGCCCTAGTGGATTCATTGTACCGTGGAAGGGGAGTCAGCCATAGGAAGCAGGGAGGCTTCTTCTGGGCTAAGCCAGAGAGGGAGAAAGAGCTTGGCCCTGCAGAACAAATGTTAGTAAACGCTGGGACACAGCATGTGAAGGAGGGATTTATGTTTCCAGTGGGGAAATGCTCAAGCTTAACTCAGCTAGGCACCTGTCTCCTCCCCTTCTCATAGGCTTTGTAGTCTCTCTTCAGCACCTGGGGTATGACAGCTGGCTTGGGCCTAGAAGACTGAGAGTTGATTCTAGCTCTGTAGTTTTCTAATGTCATTCCCTTGGGTTTCTCTACCTCTGTGGGTCTTAGTTTCCCTTTTGATAGCATAGCACAGTGAACCTCACAGACTCGTAAGGATGCCCTGAGATATAAAGAAACTCCCTGTAAATAGTAAAGTGCTAAAAACTCAGGGATACTTTTCTATCTTTTGATCTATAAAAATACTCAGATTTAGCTTCAGCTGGAGGTGAAAAATGCTAACCCTGAGGTCTCAAACACCCCTGTGAGGTTGACAGCTGGTTTCTCATCATAGCCTAAGCTTCTCTTTAGAGTCTGGGTTTCTTCAAGGTTGGGCAGCCCTGTTGGTGGTTTGTAAAGATGCTTCACTAGGACTTGATTAAACAAACATTTGGGGTTTTTAAATAGTACTCTGTGAAATTAAAAAGAAAGGGAATAAAGTAAATCTAGAGCTATTCTTTTTTAAGAATTAAAAAATTGGGAAAAAAAATTACCTCTACCACCTGTCCTTAGAAAATACTGGGATTTTTTTTCCAGAAAACGCTCCTCGTGTGATCTTTTTATTTGTCCAGAAGTTGTAATGAGATGGCCCGAGTCAACCCTGAAGATGAACTTGCCGTTTTTCTCTTTGTCGCTTAATGTTCTTGTGGCCATTTCTGGGAGAGACTCTTCCTGGTAACCTACCAGCATGTTTGTGCTGTGAGTGTGGATGTTTGGGGGGATGTATGTGTTTCTGACGCTTTTCTATTGACAGAAGAGTTTAAGTGTCATTTAATAGTAAGACCTTTAATGTTCTTCTGATTTCTCATTTCTTCTCAGAGGCAAAAGGAGGGAGGGCTGGAAGATGTTAATGCGCTTGGAATAGAACCAGGTCAACTTCCTTTAAAAAATAACTTTTTGAAGTATAGAATCTGTACTTAATTTCCACCCTGTGGAAGCTTTTGGGGAATCTGGGTTTGGCAGTGCTATTTAGCAGTGTCCAGGCAGCTTCTCTTGTAAAGCCCTTGCTGTGCTTTGGGTTAAAGTCAAGTCATCACTAGCCAGGCCTGGCAGGGTGGCAAGGATGTTTTGGTGCAGCTGCTGCTCAGGGTCTGTTTGCCTGTTACCGAAAGATGCTGTCTTTCTGGGCCAATGAAGGCTCTTTTTGTGACTTACTGGGATTTCCCCCACTAATTCAGCCTCGTTCTTGAGAATCCAGGCTGGTGATCAATTCCCAGAGCACCAGGGGGTTTTTCACTTGAGTCTTCTCATCCTTTGGGGGGGCAGGAAAGATACACATAACTTATCTAACCCTTTCTTTCTTCCCCCTTAATGGATTACCTAAATTTAGTGCTTTCCAAATTCATGTTTTTAGCTCAGACCTTTGTCCTAAACACCCATTTCTCTAGCTTTCTCTTCAGTCTCTCCACTTGGACAGTCCATGTGCACTTCAAACTCAGCTTGTCTAAAACTGAATTCATCATATTTCCCCCCAAACTTTCTACCCCAACACTCCTGCATTTACTTTCTCTGTAAATGACATCTCCTTTCACTCAATGGATTGAGCCAGAAATTTAGGCATCAGCCCTGCTTTTGTTTGGCCCATTATCCTCCCTACGCTGTGTGTCATCAAAATCCATCAATTCGGCCACCATAATGTGCCTTGCATCTCATCATTTCTGTCCATTCCTATTATTGCTACGTTGGTGCGAACCATAGATATAAATCACCTGCATTAGAATCAAAAGCTTCTTACTGGTTTTCCTGCTCCTTTTCCAAGTTTCAAGTATAAAAACCAATAGATTCTGAATAAGTGTTTGCCAAATTAAGAGATGGAGAAAGGAAGAAAAGAAGAATGAAACTATTACCAACTCTACTGCCTCCTGAAAAGACCAGATAAGACACAGCAGAGCGATGAGAAACACTTTGGAAATGAAGACTTCTGAATGAGATGTCTCACAATATCCCTTTGTTGCAGGGCTCATTGCCAGTAGCTTCATTATCTATCCTAGATCCTGACAGCTACAGTATGAATCCTTTTTTTTTTTTTCTGGCTCTGTCTGTAATGAAGAATAGCTGGTTCCACTTCTTCTGTATATGGCAGAAGGAGCTGTGGGTATTATACAGCCTTTGTTTAAAGCCTGGTTCCAATCCAGAGTAAAGAACTGGATTCATTTTCTGGGAGAGCAGCTTCCCCAGGGCTGTCTCTTCATGCCAGATAATTAGCAGAAAAACAAAACTGAATTTAAGGTTTGGGCTGAAATTTCAATTTCTTCAAATAGCTACGTACATCTCGGTTTTTCCCATATCCCATTCCCTCACTCCTTTTTCATGGAGCTCCTACATCCTTTGGAGTCTTTTTCTTTTTCCCAAAGACCAGGAAGAAAGGAGGTAGAGAGCAGTAAGAGAAGGATTTAATACGTAGAGAAGCCAAGTGTCTTAAATCCCCACCCATTGCCGTTTGAATTCTTTCACTTTTTGCCTCCTCACCAGAGCATGACATAACATGTTTTGCTGATGCTAGACTCTGGAACTGTGGGGAAGGGAAAGGAAGCCTTACAGAATCACTGTTTTAAAAGTACTTCTTCCCATTTTTCACTCCCCGTCGAAGGGGGAAGAGGGGAAGAGCCACCTTTAGTTTCACAATCTTTCCTTCTCTGTCTGGACTTGCTCAGAAGCCTTGGAAGGGGCCAGCTTTTTTTCGTGGGAGGATGGGAAAACATTTTCAGAACATCTTGTCTGTAGAGACCCTTGCATCACACAGAGTAGTCATGCCAACTTCTGCAGAAGGGAAGCTAGCTGCTCCTCATTCTAGCTCCCTTTGGGTGGTGATGGTGGTGGTGCCAGTGGTAATGGTAGTAGACGAAGGAAGTGCTTGGTGTATACAGAAGATGTATACACCAAGATGTGTATACACTGTGGGGTAGGGACAAGATGATAAAGGGTAAGGATAAAAAATAAGCCTCCTGGGAAGGCACGATGTTGGTGGACTAAATTATTTGCTCTGAGAGAGCAAATACTATACAGTTCTGAACAGGAAGATAATTCTCCTGGATTTGAGGGGAAATTCTTTTGATCTGCAGAAGAATTTCAAGGTACAGTAGAGAACAAGAAATATGTTAGCGTTTCCCTCTTTTAAGACAAAGGAAAAAGACAGATTTAACAGTTTGCTTTTCTTTATTTTGAGATTGTGATTAAGAATTTGTCAACATATTTTATTCATCTAAGCTTTTCATCCAACTGACTTAGATGATTAATTGTGTACCAGTTTTTCTGAATGTCTAGATTTGTAATTAGTTACTCTTGCTAATTTAAAAAAATTGAATAAGCATGTTGTATATCTGCTGTAATGTAATACATTATTGACTAAAACTTAACACAAAGTTATTAATGATTTAAAACTTCAAAGTATCTGACTGCAAAGAATTATAGATCCAGAAATTCAGAGCTGAAAGGGACATTAAAAATCATCAATCAGTGCATCTGAAATTTAAAATGTTTATGGTTGTTTTGGATTAATGACAAAAGGGCATAATTGCATTTAGTGTCCTGACCCCACATATGCTAAGCATTCTACAGAGTGGTACAGTTCTGCACAGCAGAGAATGTCCTGTCCAAAGTCTCAGTAGTGCTGCTGTTTAGAAGATCGAGTCTAGGTGGTGCCTGTGGCTCAAAGGAGTAGGGTGCCGGGGCTGGAGGTGGCGGGGAGGTGGCGGGTTCAAACCCAGCCCCGGCCAAAAACTTCAAAAAAACCACCACCACGACCACCACCACCACCACCACCAACAACAACAACAACAAAAAAAAAAAAAAAAAAGAAAAGAAAAGAAAGAAAGAAAAAGAAGATCAAGTCTAGCTCATCATTTGTGATATGAAAATACTGAGGCCTGATATTCTCCAGGTCAACAAAATGGCAATGAAGGGGTTGATTTCCACATCTATCTTTGATGGGATCTAGTTTCTTTTGTTTCCTTATGCCAATTTTAATAGTTGCACAGCTGATATGGAGAAACCTTCTCTATTCTATAGCAGGAGAACCAATTTGGTGTCAATCTTGGTACATAGATATCTATCTTTTCCTTCTTTTCCACTGGTGCCCACAAATATTCTTGGCTTAAAAGTGCAAGAAAAGACTCGGCACCCATAGCACAGTGGTTATGGTGACAGCCACATACACTGAGGGTGGTGGGTTTGAATCCAGCCCAGGCCAGCTAAACAACAATGACAACTACAATAATAATAATAATAACCAGGCATTGTGGTGGGTGCCTGTAGTCCCAGCTACATGGGAGGCTGAGGCAAGATAATCGCTTAAGCCCAAGAGTTAGAGGTTGCTGTGAGCTGTGATGCCACAGCACTCTACCAAGGGTGATGTACTGAGACTCTGTCTCAAAAAAAAAAAAAAAAAAAAAAGAAGTGCAACAAAAACAGTGAAAATGACCAAGAATGAATGGACCAACTGCTTGAGGAAATTGTAGCATGAATGAATGAAAGAAGATGGAAACCAAGTGGGAGTATAAATTCAATCTTTATCGAGAATTGGAAAGTCAAATTAGAGAGGTTAGTATGGCTAAGTTAAGGATGGCTGGGAAGATTTAATTAATACATAGTTGTTTGAATCCAATCATACTACTCCAGGTGGGTGCATCCTTAGGTGTAAAGATATTTGCAGATGAAAGCTCAAAATTCTAGTTTTCAACAATCATGAAGAATGGAAATATTCTCAGAATATTAGAAATAGAAAAATCTCTTCTAATTTTCAAAGAGGGCAAGAGGAGTTTTGGAAGCCACCTCTGAGAAACTGGACACTGGATCTGACAAAACTCTTGAACAGTACACTACACTCATGCTTTACTCAGGCTTAGAAAAGAATGAGGCGACCTCTAGCAGCCAGCACGGAGCCTGCTGTTGTAAACTGACCCATTATGGATGGATTATACTGGCAAGTCTGTGAAGATCCCTAAAGCTAGAATATCTTGATTTCCACACTATATTTGACAAGATATTGTATGGTATTCTAGTGGATAAGAAAATGGATTAGGCAATATCGATGTTACATGGATTTCCAGATGGTTGAATTTATGTATTTGAAGAGTGCTGATAAATGATAATCTGGGAGGAGAAGGTGGTGAGATTTGCTTTCACTTTAACTACATTCTGTTTAATCTATAAATCGATAATTTGAAAGAACACATTGACAAATATGATTTCCTTTTTCATGATACAGAGTCACATGGAATAACATTAAAAGTATTTCTATAGACTGGAAGCTTGCTCTAAATTCAAGAAGATAAGATTTAATGTATATAAATGTTAATATGTAGTGCACTGAAGCTCAAAAAACATCAGTGGCACAAGCACAGTACATGGGAGATCTGGTTTTGCAGATGCTAATATTGAAGTGGAAAGGGTTTTTAGGTGCAGAGCTTTTTAACTGGATCATAAGTAGAAGATGAAACCATAGTGGAATGTTGGTTTCCTAAAACCTAATGTAATCCAGTGTATCCAGAGAAGCATGTTAGGATGATGAAGGGCACGAAAAATATATCATATGGGAAATGACTGAAAGAATAAAAGACATTGTGATATCTGGACTAAAGAAGAGATAAGTAGGGCAGCACCTGTGGCTCAGTGAGTAGGGTGCTGGGCCCATATACTGTGGGTGGCGGGTTCAAACCCGGCCCCAGCCAAACTGTAACAAAAAAATAGCCGGGCGTTGTGGCAGGTGCCACGACACTTTACTGAGGGTGATAAAGTGAGACTCTGTATCTATCAAAAAAAAAAAAAAAAAAAGAAGGAGATAAGTAAAATACCAAGGTTGTCTTCTAATATCTGAGGTTTCCTTGTGAGGAAAAGGAATAGGATTTACCTTGCAAGGACATAAGGCAGTAGAATGCAGATCAATCAGCAGAAGCTATAAGGACACAAATTTTAGTTGAGTTTAAGGAAAAATCTACTAGCAGTCAAGAACAAATGGGCTTATAGTCATGTTTATACTAGCATTGTTCTAAAGGCCCCCCAAAACAGCAGTAAGCCCAGTGTCCATCCACAGAAGAATGGGTAAACCAGATAGATGTGTTATATATGTACCATGGAATACTTTGCAGCCTTCAAATGCAGGAACATTTGACTGCAATATGGATGAACCTTGGAGATGCTATGTTAATAAAATAAGCCAGTCACAAAAAGATGAATACTGTATGATTCTGCTTACAAGAGGTGCTGAAATCGTCAGATTCTTAGAGGCAGATAGTAGAATAATGGTTATCGAGGACGTGGGGGAGGGGAGAATGGGAAGCTGTTGATTAATGTATGTGGAGTTTCAGGTTGGGAAGATGAAAAGTTCTAGAGATGAATGGTTGTCGTGACAAGTATGATGTTTAATCCTCTATAAATGGTAGTGAGGGTAGCATAGCAATAAAATGGTAAACTTTTTATTGTGTGTGTGTGTATGTGTTTACCACAGTTGAAAAACAAACTGTGGGCTCCATTATCTATAGAATAAACCCTAAGCAAGGAAGAACTGGCCTTGTATGAAAGGTATTGAGTTTCCTGTAGATATCCAGACAGGGGCTGGCCCTGGGAACATGCCCTGGGGTGAATTTCAGGAGAAGTAGAAACCCAGTGATTTCAGAACTTCTATCACTCCACATAAAAACAGAGGGTCTCTATATGCCATAGACTGAACCAGGATTCATACATTCTTCTTTTGTTTTTTTTTTTGTTTTTTTGAGACAGAGTCCCACTGCATTGCCCTCCTGTGTAGAGGGCTGTGATGTCACAGCTCACAGCAACCTCCAACTCTTGGGCTTAAGCCATTCTCTTGCCTCAGCCTCCCAAGTAGCTGGGACTACAGACACCCTCCACAATGCCTGGCTATTTCTTTGTTGTTGTTGCCATTGTTGTTTAGCTGGCCCAGGGTTGGATTTGAACCTGCCAACCTCAGTATATGTGGCTGGTGCCGTAACCAGTGTGCTACAGGCACCCAGCCAACTCATACTTTCTTGATATTGTGATGCATAATAAAAGTGTATTTGTACATAACACTCACAAAAGACCATGTTTGATAATATTAATTTTACTATGTAGGGTTTAAGGAGTATTTCAAAACTGGGAGTATTTTGAAAAATTTTCAAATCTAACCCCATCTAGATTCAATACTGGAACATTGCCAGTATCCCCGCCCCGTCAGGTGCTCTGTTCCATCATGTTCCTCTCTCATTTTCATGACTACTTGTTCTTTGCTTTTTTAAAAAACAAAAACTAGCTTTTCAAGTGTTTGGGTGCTGTGTCTTCCCCCTCTCTTGCCCGTGTGATGTAAATTTAAAATAAACAAATACATAAAATGGCTTCATTGCCTATTATATGTCCCTCAGCAGTGTAGTTTAGTTTTGCCTGCTTTGAATGTTATGTATATCATGCTCTGTGTTTCCATCTGTTATCTTCTTTCTTTAGCTCGTTATGCTTCTGAGGTTCATCCATTTTGATACACGCATACAGCCGTAATTAATTTATTTCCAATAGATCAGTGTCAAAAGCTTTTATATATGCTGGCTTCTAGGAACGTTCATATGTGTGACTTCTGGTGCCCATGCACAAGATTGGGAATTCTTGGGTTGCAGGGTATATACAGTTCCAAATTTTTGAAATAATTCCATACAATTTCTCCCATTGACTATATCAATCTAGTCTTATATACGGTATTGATAGATGAATCTACATCAATTTAGACTTTACTCTTTCTCTAAGAATTAGAGGTGGTGGTAAGTTTGGCAGCTGGCTCAAATATCTCACCATAAAATGAAAATATACTTGAGTTATACAAATGTAGGTGCTTCTACTCTGTTCAATGCCTTAAAAGAGATAGGCTTCCAATTGTATTGAAGGGTAAGAAGTACAGAATGCCCTGTGCCCACTGCCCTGTGCCCACTGCCCCTGTGCCCACTTTGTCCCGCAGCCCTGGGTTTTTAATGTCTACTCATTAACTACTGACCACCTGTGTTGTCAGTACAGTTGTTTTGTAAAAGGCATTTCAAAGAAGGAAATCTGAAAGCAAGACATCATTTACTGAATTATGTTAATTTGGCAGGCTTATTGAAAGGAATTAAAATGAACATTCCTTGAGAGGATGTTATGGCCCACACAGACTGGGCTCTGGAGCTAACAGTCTGTACTAGGATTCCAGCCTGGCCACTTCCCAGATATATAACCAGAAGCAAGTGTTTGATGTCTGTAACTTTAGTTGCTTCATCTGTAAAATGGATAGAGTAATAGAACCTGCTTGCTCTGTGTGTATGCGTGTGTGTGTGTGTGTGTGTGTGTGTGAGAGAGAGAGAGAGAGAGAGAGAGAGAGAGAGAGAGAGAGAGAAAGAGTTATAAAGGTGATATAATTCATGTGGCATGCTGAGTTCAGTCCTTGGTGTTCAGTGTTCAGTAAATGTTTGGCATATTATTAGAACCTCTGTCCACGAAGAAACACTTTTACAATGGCTTTCATGCTTACACCAACATAAGCATAGCTTTGCCTGAGGACATGGGGCAGGACTTGACCTCCTGAGGGTGTTATTCCCAACCATCTTTCCCTGCTACACACATACTTTTGGTAATTTTTAGCAGCAAACATTTAGAATAAGCTCTGGTTTTACCTTTCATCAAAACAGAAGTGACAGCAAAAACAGACATTTTTTTCAGAAAAGAAATTAATCTCCTAAACAGGGTGATTTTACCCTTTTCTTTAAATACTTCTAAACTCATGAGAGGGAAGCACAGTGCACATTATCCATCAGGGTGAAGCATCACCCAGGGCTGCTGAGTCTCATTGACTTTAAGATTGCCCTCTGAGCTATAGGCTTTTTTTTTTCCTTTCCCAGAGCACAGTTAGAAGGGATATTTTTCTTTAAATGGCCCCATTTCATTTGCATTTTTAAGCTTTCACTGCGGAGAATAGAAGCAGTTGTAAATGGTTCCAAGAAGGTAGCTGTGGCTGCCTGCCTGAAGGTTCTGAAATTGAGTGTCAGCTTCCCTCAGAGTAGAAAGATATTACTTCATATCTGTGCACGCGGTTTGCCGCTCCGCTCTTGGTTTGATGGTCTCATTTAGCCACAGGCATTCTCCAGAGATGATTCGTTCTCCCCAATAAAATTAAATATCACCTTTCTCCGCCCCCCCATCACTCCACCCTCTTTTTTTTAATAAGACATTTTCTTGTTTAGGCTGCAGTGAGACAAGGTGAGGAAGTGTGAGTTCTTCAATTCCTTTTATTGCTCCTTTTTTGACAAGGAGAGAACAGAAAAAAAGGCAAAAGAGAAAGGAAATTTACAATAGGATATCTGAATGAAAAGCCGCAGATGATTGCAGATCTATGTGAGTTTCTTCAAGATGGGATAGCAAGGTACTGAGCGCTGGTGATGTTTCACGACGAGGTAGAACAAGTGGCCGACCGACCAACATATCACCATGTCCATCTTTGAGTTTATGCCACTTACCCCAGTGATCCTTGTTTGGGGGCCAAAACCTGCAGTGAAGTCCACAGGGCCACCATGTCCGTAAGGGTCTTGGCACTTCCCAAAGCACTTTAGGAGGAGCCAGAGCTGACTTCAGAGAGGGGTGGCCACGAAGCTCTTTATACAATGAACAAAGAGTCTTTGATGAATAGGTAGTTACTGTCAGAAAGTGTAAGCCAAGATACCTTGATCAATAATATTGAACACGGTGGCACCTGTAGCTGAGTGGGTAGGGGCGCTGGCCACATACACCGAGGCTGGTGGGTTCAAACCTGGCCCAGGCCAGCTAAACAATAATGACAACTGCAACAACAATAAAAAAATAGCTGGGTGTTGTGGCGGGTGCCTACTTGGGATGCTGAGGCAAGAGAATTGCTTAAGCCTGAGAGTTTGAGGTTTCTGTGAGCTGTGATGCCACAGCAGTCTACAAAGGGTGACAAAGTGAGACTCTGTCTCAAAAATATATATATATTTTTGAACAAAACAACCTCGAATTTTTATGCACTTTCTCGAATTTGGTGTGATACATAGATAATCTCTATTCTACTAAACAGTCATGCTGAAATTTTCAAGTTGCTTTTTTAGAACCTAAAATACAGTTTACTTGGAAAATAGTCCTTTAACGGGGTTGGCCTGCTCACAAAAGTACACTCAATTCACACGATTTTGGAGGAAATGCCTTGGCATAAGTCTTAGTGTGGTGGTGCTAGGAATCCATGTGGTGAGGGAGGAGAGGAGAAAGAGTTCTGGATCTCGAGGCAAGCTCTGGGGGAATTTTGCACAGACAGTATGACTTTGGCATCTTCTCTTTCTGCTTCCCTCTCCCCTGGTTGTTGGGGCTTTGTGTGGCCCCCGAGGGACTAAACTCATTGCTGGAGGAATAATCTAAAGAGGATTCTTGCTTGAGGTAACGGGTATATAATTTGACTTAGATTCCTCCTACAGAACAGAGGAAGAAGAGGATTAGAAATTTAGCCTGATTCAAGTCCCAGTGCCTTAGTGTTCAGGTTAATTTTAGGTATTTCTGAGTTGTGCTGGCAGGACTCCTCCAGGAAGATCTGGCTGCCCAGGGTCCAACTCAGCGGCTCCACTTCAGCCACCAGGATGCTCCCGAGAGTAACTTGATAGGCATTTTGGTGGCTTCTCCTTGCAGGCTTGCATTTCAAATACGTTTTCCCAGGTACTTTCCCATCCTAGGCTCTTGCTCTGTGAGTCCCCTCACCTGGCCTAGCTCCTAACCGCACTTTCATGTCTGCGCCTGGATTTTCCAAAATGAACAAACTCATTCATGATCGCAGGCTCTTCATGGACCACTCTGCTCCCTCCACCTTTTATGTGGACCTGGCTGCTGCCCAAGTATTCCACTTCCCTACAGCCTTTTCAAGGGAAGCCTGTCAATTCTCCCAGATCTCGCATTAGGCAGGTGCCACTGGCACCGACCCTGCTCCCTGCCATCACTCCCAAAATGATTCCTGTGAGGTCTTTTTTTTTTTCTTTGGAGACAGAGTCTCCCTTGGTCGCCCTGGGTAGAGTACTGTGACATCATCATAGCTCACTGCAACCTCAAACTCTTGAGCTCAAGTGACCCTCTTTGCCTCAGCCTCCCCGGTAGCTGGGGCTAGAGGTACCCACGACTATGCCTGGCTAGTTTTTTCTATTTTTAGTAGAGACAGGGTCTCTCACACTGGTCTCAAACTCCTGAGCTCTAGCAATCCACCTGCTCCGCCTCCCAGAATGTGAGGATGAAAAGTCATGAGCCACCGCACCCGGCCGTGACTTGCAGTTTTCCCTCCCTCTGAGCCCTACTCCCAGCCTGGGCTCCCTCAGCGTTTGTGAGGATGCCAGTGACAGCCTGAACCCTCATTTTGGCATCTGTCACTTCTCACTCTCCTGTCACCTCCACCTGAGCCAGGCAGCTGATTGGCTCCACCCTGAACCTTGTCTCTCTTAGGTCTCCTCCTATCTTCCTACTTCTTTTCTCAATGGTTCAGATTATTATTTTTTGTTTACTAGGGGCTCCCGGACCATCAATCTCACTCTCTTTCTGCAGCCTTCATAGCTACAGGCCCCTCTTCATGGCTTCTCAGCTTCATTGTCCTTCAGCCTCTTTCTTGCTGATGTTAGTGCTTCCCTGGCTTTCTTTCCTACTTGGCTAGCAAAACCTCACCCCTGGAGTGGATTACACTATCAGCCTCCTCTACCAGTGTTGCTGCATGTCATAGAGAAGCCCCCCCCACCTGTAGATTCATTTTACTACAGCCTCCTGGCTCCTGGATGCTGCTGCTCGCAGCTGCTGCCCTGGAATTATTGCAGGGTTCCTGAGTTAGCTCTCTCTCCAGGTCTCTACCCCAGCTTTCTCATGCCTCCTTTGCTCCCTTCCTCTCCTCAGATATTTGACCTTCACAGTGAAGCATTTGACATTGCTTCCTACTTCACAGAGCATGTAACCAATGATGAGAACATCCCTCCCCTTAACTTATAGCCACATCTACCTCCACGCCTCCCTCCTCACTTCGTGTACTGTGCAAGAAGAGCTTCTGCCTGTCCAGGCTTATCCCTCCACTTGTGCTCGGGAGCTTTTCCTCCTGGCTCTTTAGCAGCTTGATGTGATCCCTTCCCCCTCTCTCTTCCCTGTACATCACCCTCTCTCTTTTGCCCTCTTTCTATCAGCTTTTGAACATGTACAAGCCATCCATTTTGTTTATCCGAGTCTTTTCTGGCCTCGTGGCACTTTTCAGCCACTGCTTTTTCTGCGTAAAGACGTCTATGTCTGTTTCTGTACTTCCCACTCTGTGTTCTGCTCACTGCAATCTGGCCTCTTCCTTCATTGTTCTACCAATCCTGGTCTTAGCAAGTCATCAATGACTGCTTTACTGCAAATCCAAGGGCATCTCTTAAGCCATTACCTTCCTTTCCTTCTCTGCAGTGGTGGTTCTTCCTGCACGGTGAAGCCCTTTTCTCCTGGGCCTCCATGACCACACGCAGCAGCTGGGTTGCCTTACATTTGCAGATTCCTTTGTGGGCTTCTCTTCCTCTGTTTGCTTTTAAATAGTAGCATAGTTCTGTCCTACTGGTGTTATTTTTTGTGTTCCTCAGGTTTTCTCAGTATCCCATAACTTGTTTGGGGAGATTGGGAGAGAGCAGGAGGGAGTGGGAGGCAGATTTAGTGATGGGGAACGTTGGAAAGGAGGTTAGCCAGGCACAATGGTGCAAGAAAATGAAGACACGGAGAAGTCATCAGGTCAGAGCTTGACTTGCTGAGGTCGGCAGCAGGTGAACAAGTATTGGGTTTACTAGGATTCTAGAAGCCTCCCTCCTACTTTATAATAAAGTATTTGTCTGGTCTTTGTCCTGGGTTCCTGGTCTTTGTTATTTAGTTTGTACTAATGAGATGACTCTTAGTGGGCCCCTAGACCAGTGGTTCTCAACCTTCCTAATGCTGTGACCCTTTAATACCGGTCCTGTGGGGCGCGGCCCACAGGTTGAGAACCACTGTCTAGATAGTTTCAGGACAGGACCTGCCAGTGCTGGGGAGAACAGCCACTTAATTGGGTTTTGAGCCATAATGATATTGGTCCAACCTTGGGGACGGTGAGCGGGTTGGAGATTGAGTTTAACCACTTGGCCAGTAATTCAGTCAGTTTTGTCTGCGTAATGAAACCCCAGCGAAAACTCTGAATTCCAAAACTCAGATGATTCTTCTAGTTGGCACACCTGTCAATGTGCTGGGAAGGTGGCATGTCCTGATTCCTTACGGAGGAGGCATGGAAACTTCACGTTCAGGGCTCTCCCAGACTTTGCCCTTTGGCTTTGATTTGAATCCTTTATAATAAAACTTTAATCATAATAATAGCACTTTCCTGAGTTTCATGAGTCATTTTAGCGAGTCATTCAAGCTGAGGGGGCTGTGAGCCATGAAGGTGGCCTGGAGACGCCTGAACTTGTGGCTGGTGACTGTAGTCAGGCAGTTGGAGACTGTCCCCTTAACTTGTGGTGTCTGCACTAACTCCAGGTAGTAGTTGGTATCAGAGTCTCATCTCAGTATTGCACCCATCCTGGGAGAACACATGTGGTGTGGGAGAGGGAGTGTGTGTCCCTCAGAAAAAGAGATTTGGTTTGAAAATACAGAGGACTGGCAATCACAGGAGACTGAAGGCAGAGCTGATTCTATTATCTAAAGAAACAGCTTCTTTAGGTTTCAGGGTAGGCTAGGACTAAGGAGATTAAAAAATATATCACATTGCTCATCTTATGTCTGGTCATACTTTCTTTTAACAATTTCTGTGCTTCTGAGTTCTTGAATCTGTTCCATAAAAATTCTAGAATGTTATATATTTCTAGGCTAAAAAATGTGACTTTTGCTTTTGTCCCCTAGAAAAGGCAGAGAGCAGCCCCATAATAATGACGCCATTTATGCTCCATTCTCTTGTAGTTAAAATTGTGTCAGCCATTTTGACCCCAGATGGGATTTATGGTGGCTTAGATCTCTGTTAGAGAAATGAGCTTCAGGCAGCAGACAGGAGTGAAAGGTCTCGGGTTTAGAGCATATTATTTTAGATTTTAGCAAAATAGGGAGAAAATTCACTTGAGCCTTTTTTTCTTTTTTTTTAGCTGTCACATCTTATTGTCTGGAGTCCACGACCCCTGCCTGCACACTGGTGTCACTGAGCTCCCTCACAGGGGACACTAGGAGGTTCTATTGTTAACAATAGGAGCTTCTGTGATGTGCTACTGCTCTCCTAGGATAAGATAGGTCCTGGGCCAACTCCTTATAGACCCTTTCTCTGTTCCTCCCTCCAAAGTTTGCAAATCAGAAGTATCTTCACTTTACAAGTGAGGAAGCTGCAGCTTCAATGGGCAGTCACTTTGTCAGTGACACCTACTCCAAATGCCACAGTGCTCAGAGCCCAGGTCTGCCCAACCACCATAAAGTGACTCTTAGGGTGGGGCTGGCAGTGAACATGGTCCTAGGGACAAATAAGCATTAAGACTCATTTTCTTCCTGCCAGGGAGCTTACAGTTAAATCAGATGGAATGACCATTATCTTCTGATCAAGATGCTAATTGGAGCAAGGGTCAGTGGAATGAATATTCTAATGAAACATGTGGCTTGTTGCTAAGGCTGAAAGGATCAGGGAGGAGGGGCTCCAGCAGCATCTTAGTTGAGAGTCAGCCTGCCTCTACTTCTTGACCCTTCTGGTCTTTGCATATCAGCACCCAGCACAATGCTTTGCGCTTAGTGGGTATCCACAAATATTTCTCGAATAAGAGAGTGGATGCTTAAGGACCCAGCATTTGTGTATTCAAATCCAACCCCTGTCTCTAAGCACAATGGCTAGCTGCACACAAAAAGCTTGATTCCCCCAGAAAATTTTGCTCCAGAAAGATTTGTATCCCCAAACGTATTACTTAGTGTTTAGTCCCATTTTTACAAAATAAACAAAGGGTTTCAAAGTCCAGATTGGCTGTTGATTTGTGTAACTAAGTGACACATAGTTTTTATTTTAACCTCCTAAAAAACTGTATTCACATAGGTGGGGCTTGGTGGAAATGGAGCATGTGGGCTCAGAAATTACTTGCTTTCGTTATGTAAGAATTTATAAGATTTACCATGGTTTCTGGTAAATGCTGGCACAAGTTTATTTGACCGCAGGCTCTGTTAAGAGCGTTGAGCTGCTTCCTTTCTGATGTTGCTAGCTCCCTTTGGCAGGGGAGTAAGACCTAGTCCAGACCTGCAGGGCAGAGCAGGCAGGAGCAGGGTGAGTGCAGGGGATGGCGCCTGCACCCAGCTCCCTTTACCCCACATCCTGGGTCATATCTGCACTTGGAAACTCTTCAAAAGCATCTGAAGTCGTATTGATCTCTATTGCGTGGAGGCACAAACTCTGAGAGTAGACCCTTGTGGACATCCCCTCTATTCCCATCGCTGCCCCCACCCCCTCGTTCATGGGACAGAGCTCGGATATGGGGTGCTTAATCACTGCCATGGACGAACTGCAGCGTCTGTCACAGGTGCCGGATGTGCTATAGGGCAAGTTTATGGCTATAAAGGATGTGACCTTCCGGGAATACTATGAGGGAGGTATCATTATCCCTATTTCATAGAGAGCAAAACTGAGACTTCGAGAAGTCAAGTGGCAATGTCCAGCCAGTGAGCATCTGGGCTGGCTGTGTTATCATCCCAGTCACCCGACTTTCCATTTAGGGCTCCATCCTCTACTGTGAAGTTGACCTGCTTGGGATGGGGCCAAGCAGCAGGGCACAGACTGGGAGGGAGACAATTCTTCTTGGTATGGACCCACGAGACATGGGGAGGCACTGGAGCAGAGGTGCAGGGTCCCGAGGTCTCTAGCAAGGCCATGGCAGCAGGCGCTGAGTGGGGAGGCAGACCTGCTGCTGCCACGTCTGTGTCATTCCATTCCGGAGACCAAGCAGACGAGCCTGGAGGCTTCTCTTTATTTGGAGTTTGGGGAAAACTCAGAATAAACAGGCACATAAAACCTACCTGAACTTGTCATTATAACCCCATAAAAGGTTAAGAAACAGTTGAAGGATGGGAAGAAGGCAGTCAAGGGACTCTGGGTGTAGTCGGCCTATTTACTGCCGGCTTCTTATTTATTGGTGCCACGTCTTCCATTTGTCAGGCTGTGACGATAGTAGCTTTTATGAGTAAGCAATTTTTTAATGAACTTGTTCCAAATGTGTATTCCATTCTTGGAGCTCTCTGTGCTCTGAAGCAGCTTTATAATTATTGCCACAGGTGGAATAGCCAGGCTCTATCTGGCTTTTATGTAAGCAATTTCCCTCGGTCTGCCTCTTTCTCTTTTAGCTTCAAATGAATAAAATGAAGGGGTGGGAAAATGTAAAAATAATAATAGCTTTTCTTAGAGTGCTTTTTATATGCCAGGCATTGGCCTAGATGTTATACATTTGTCTTTTTACTTTATCCCTGTATTACCTGGTACTAAGGTATTTTTATACATGAAGAAAGTGTGGCCTAGAGAAGTTGGGCAACGTGTCTATGTTTACTCAGGTAGTAAGTGGTGGAGACAAAATCTGAACCCAGGTCTGTCTGACCACACAGCCTGCACTTCCACCCCTCTGCTGTCCAGGAGGGTTGGGAGGACTTCTTATGCTGTGTATTCCCAGGCAGAGCCAGGGGTGAAAGGAGGACCCCAGGACACTCATTAATGCTATGCAGTCATTTGCCATGTTGGCTCATGCAAGAGGTGGTGTAATTAAGTGCCAATGGCTCAGTAATTATAGACAATTTTCTGGTCTTCTGCTTTCATAAAGAGAAATAGAAAAGTTTAGAGAGCTCCCAAAACTTGTTGCTGTTCATTGTAAAGCTGTTTTCTATCTTGGCAAATGCCTCCCCCGTTTATCTCAAAGCTCAAAAATTCTTCATGTGGTAAATTGGCCTCCTCTTTGCGACATGGACTGTTACCATCCTATTGCAAACCCTGATCCCTTTCCAGCTGGATTGAGCCTGCTTCTGACTCGCTGCTTCCGGGGCTGTCCTCTTCCCCTCCAGCCTGGACACTGTTCGTGAGTGTACAGGACCAAAGTGCTCTTCTCTCTACTGCTTGAGCCACGTGGGCCACAGAGGGGCTAAGACCAGCTCTGGAGTCAGCTGCAGCTCTGATTTCTTTCTACTCTACCACTTCTTATTCTGTGACTTCAGGCCAGTGATTTAACCTCTCTGAGACTTTGTTTTCTCATCAGTAAAATGAGAATAATAATAAGAAAATGTCTACCTGAGAAGGTTATTGTGAAGGTTAGATAGAATGATGCATGTGAAAATGATTGACTCAGTGAATTCTAGCTACAACCATTATTCTCTTAGCTCTTCTCCAAACCCTTCAGTTAAGAAATTGGAAACTGCTATCAAATTGCTCCTAGCTTCTTGCCCTATTTCAACCAATGTTCAGGGAGTACCAATAGTTAGGCTGTTACCAGGACCCTATCTTTTCTTGCATTATTATTTCTCATATCTCTGTGCGGGGTGCCCTCCTGCTGACCTCTGGCTCTACAAAGCTCCACATGGAACACCCAGGCACCCAGGCCCTTGACTCTTGATTAAGATAGAGCCAGGTCCTCCATAGAGAAGAGAACATTTTCTCAGTTTGACCCAGGAGTGGGTTTGTTTCCCTCCAATTAGTTGGAAAATCGAACTTGATCTATGAAGACCGCAGGTTTATAGCTTGAGCTGATACATGACTGCCTGAGCTTTGTTGTAATAAAAGATGAAATCACTCCACAGGGGGATTGGTGGACACTGGATCGGTTTCTAATGACTGTGTTCCCTCTCATTTTCAGAGCCTGAATGAGGCAGGCCAGGCTGATCAAATAGCCCTTCCTCCAAGATAAAGGACAGTTTGGGGAGCTGGAGAGAAAGAAGGTTGAAGTGTTTGCTTTTCCTTCTGTCTCTACTCCATCCCCTTTTACTGGGATGTAATGACCCTCCTCTATAATGTGGAAAATAGGGCCGGTTCTGCCTAATCTCCAACAAGAGTCCAGGTCGTGACATACCCTCAGGACAGATGGCTGCCACCATGGCCTCACCCCTGTAGACAGGCTGTTTTCTGCCCCTGGTTTCCAGTTTCCTTTCTCTGCCTCTTGGCTGCTGACTGACTTTGGGTCCTCTCCGCCTCTGTCTCTCTCGCTGCTGGGGTCTCCTCCTCTGGGTCTCCCTTGCTTCCCTTCCTCCCTGTCTTGTCCCTGCACAGCCTTCTTGCTCTGCCTCCTTCCTCTGCCTCACCTGCCTCCCATCCCGCACGGCCTCATTTCTGGCACTTCTCCTTCCCTCCTCTCCTGCCTCTGACTCTGGTTCATAATATCTTGAAAGAGCATTTGATAGCGCCTGCCTGCCCTGCCTGACACTGGGCGAGTGATTCTCCTGGGCGGCTTTGATGTGGTCTGTGTGTGATTGATGAAAGCTGCTCCATTTGCTCTTCAAAGCTTTGTTGATGGAGAGCTGGATGCATCTCCTCGGGACCTCACTCTTTTTTTTTTTTTTTTTTTTTAACCTCCAGAAACAAGTCCAAATTATAGAATAAAACCAGGGCATTTTCCATTAGTTTATCATCCTTGCAGATCCATACTGCTGACCAGAGAATGAGGATCACACTGTACACATCCACCTTTTTAAAAACTGTTCTCCTTCCCAGAGTCTTGGCTGCAGGGGGTTTTAACCCACAAAGGACGTTCCTAGGGTGATTTTTAATTTGAATGCAACCACTTTCAACCCTAAAGAGGACATTTAGATTTGGACTCTGGGTAACAAAGTAAAAGAAAAATGCTAATGATGTTAATACTAGAATATAAGCACTTTAGGGACCCTGGCCACGCAGGTTATTCTCATTGTAAAATGAGAGGCATAAAAATCTAAAAACATTTCTGCAGTTTCTGATTCTGGAAAGAACAGTGGTTCATCCTGGATCCCCAAAGCACATAAGAAGATGATACATATTTTCCACCTGGTTCAGGTTTCCTATAGAGCTGTTTCTATTTTTCACCCAAAGTAGAGGATTTATGCACCTGCACCAGAGCTTACATATTCAGCTGCTTGAAGCAAAAATGGACTAAGTACTCTATGGAAGTTCTTTCTAGTTCTTAGACTCTCTGATTCTGAGAATCTAATACTTTTAAGTATGATAAATATATTGCAATAGAAAGATTACTGAGTTTGATGCTAGGATACCTGAGTTGAAACGTAGATTTGATTAATTATGAGTTGAATTATCTTCAATAACTTTTAAAAAATATTTTCAGGTTTTCTTCCAACAGCTTCACTGAGGGATAATTTCCATATCAAAAAATTCACCCATTGTAAGGGTACAGTTTAATGATTTTTATTTATTTTTATTTTTTATTATTTATTTATTTATTTATTTATTTTAAGCCTACAGTACCCAGTATTCCCAGGTGGTCTCCGATCTGAGTACTAACCAGGCCCAACCCTGCTTAGCTTCCAAGATCAGATGAATTTAATTATTTTTAGGAAATTTATACTTGTGCAGCTATTGCCACAATCATCTAGTTTTATAACATTTTTACTAAATTTTACACCTCTATATTCTTCTCTCTCTCTATTTTTTTTTTTTTTTTTTTTTTTTTTGGTGTCATCATTGCTTATAGCAACTTCAAACTCCTGGACTCAAGAGACCCTCTTGCCTCAGCCTCCTGAGTAGCTAGGACTATAGGAACCTGCCCCACAAGATCAGCTAGGTTTTCTATTATTAGTAGAGACAGGGGTCTCACTCTTGCTCGGGCTGGTCTCCAACTCCTGAGCTCAAGTGATCCACTTGCCTCGGCTTCCCAGAGGATTATAGGCATGAGCCACCACACCCAGCATCTTTCTTCATCTTAAAAATTAAACTCACGTGTTGGATTGATTTCAAAAATGGCCACCCTTTTCTAACCTGTTGAACGTGACCTTGCAGCTCCTTCCATTGAGAGGTGGAATTGATTTCTTCAGCCCTTGAATCTGAGACTCGACTTGTGACTTGCTTGGGCCAATAAAATGTAATTCCAATGATAGTGTGCCAATTCTTAGCCTAGACCTCAAGAGGCCTTGCATGTTTCTGCTTGTTCTTTAGAACCCAGCTGTCTCCACCGTGAGTATAAGGTTGGGCTAGCTGTTGGAAAATGAAAAATCTTATGAGGAGAGGCCCCTATTAATTTTAGTTGCCTTCACTCAGGCCATCTTAGATCAATTCTCTGACCAACCCTCCGGCTGACCAGAGATGTATGAACATACTCCAGGAAGATGAACTGACTTGCCAATTTGTAAGTCCATCAGAAATAAGAGTAGATTATTGTTTTAATATACTAAGTCTTAGTGTGGTTTATAAGACATCATTATTGTGGCAATAAATAACTGGTACAGGTTGGTCACAGGGATTGATTTTTTAAAAAGCCATGAAAATATCTAGCACTCTACTTCATGGTATACTCTTGCAACATTTAAAAATATTCAGGGGGCAGCGCCTGTGGCTCAAGGGGGTAGGGTGCCAGCCTCATATGCCGGAGGTGGTGGGCTCAAACACAGCCTTGGCCAAAAAACTGCAAAAATAATATAAAATAAAATAGCTAAAAAAAAAAAAATACAGTTTATCAAACATTCATAGAAGCTCTCATATGTGAAAAATGCTATGCTTGGGGATTTGAAAGATATAAAATTGAAACAGATATGATATAAACCATTAAGTGGTCATTTCCAGTGAGGAAAACAGATACCTACACCAACAACTGTACTGTAGGACAATCTGTCTCTCTGTTACAATCTTTATGTTGCAGTAGTTCTTTTACTGTCTGCAACTATTCAAGGGATATGGTTTATCGAAACCCTCCCCACTCCAAAAACAAAACAAAACAAAACACAAAAACAAAAAAAAACAAAAACAGCACAATGACCGCAGTTAAGTTTTAGTGATAGGTCCAAGTACAGTGTCTGCATTTATGGGAAATAGTCTATACGGCAGCTTGGCTAATGTTTCATGTAGCCAAGGAAAAGAAAAGCAGATGTGAAATCAGTGCCAGAGTGGGGAAGAGAATGAAAAGGGGAGACTGGAGGGTCTGAGGGTCTTAATTTCTAAAACGAGAAGAAGGTTTAATTTTAAATATGCCTAAAGAAGACAGCATTGCCTTAGTGGATTACTTTTTCTCACCTCCTAAATGTTCTAGAGCAGCGGTTCTCAACCTGTGGGTGACCCACAGGAACTGTATTAAAAGATTGTGGCATTAGGAAGGTTGAGAACCACTGTTTTAGAGGGTTAGGAGGCTGGAATTGGGTTGGAAGGAGACAGGTGGAGAGCGGGCATTTTGGCAAATAGGACCTCTGGCGTCAGAAGTCTTGTGGTTGGTTAATCTCAAGCAGATTCTCTGAATTCACCCATCCTTTCCAGGACGGCCAGCTGGATGATGTGTGTGTTAGGGGAGTGTCTGATAGCACGAAGCAAAGAGCCCCGGCTTCAGGCCACAGGCTCTAGTTCTAGTTCTCTCTCTGACACGTAGAACCTTTGCTGTGTGACAACGGACAAGTCATTTTTCCCTTCCTGGGTGTTGACTTAGGTGAGTTCTAATGTCTCCCCTAATCTGTGTTGTCCATAGGGTCATTTCTTATTCACCCACCAAGTTGAAATTGAAATCAGAATTTAAAAAAAGTAAATAGAAAGGCCTTCTGACAACATGTGTGGACCCTTCAAAAATGGAGCTGTTCAGAAAACCTAGGGAGGGTGAATAGGGATCAGTGGGTGAACCCCAAAGGTCTGAGACCCCTGCCCACTTTTTTCTGACTATGCCTGTCACAAGGGACTCCAGACGTTCTGGATGCTGCCCAACCTGCCCACTGGGTGAGCTCCTAGGCTCCTGGCTTTTGCTCCTAGAGCAAAAAAGTGGAAGGCTTTTCTTAAAATGAACTTGAGCTCTACTAAGGGACTGTTTAAACAAGAATAAATAATTCTAGAGGTCTTGTGGGAGAGGTAGGGGTGAAAAGGTGATCTTTTTTTCCAAGTGGTGGAAATGAAAGAAATACAAAGAGTAAATAAAGAGATCTTTGCAACAAGGAACTCCCTGAAGCTAGGATTAAATCAACACTGCTAGTGCTGGTTAGGGTCTCTTTTAGCGTGACAACTGTCAACAATCTATCTCAAGGCAATTTGGAGGATGCCTTTTGGGGAGACAAAATCCTTGTTACTTCCCAAAGAACCTCAGAGAGGTGGTGAGGGAAGAGGGAAGAAGTGGCGGAGGTCTCAGCTGTAGCAGCCTCCTGAGGCGCAGGAGGCTCTTGTCCCTTTGAGCAGGAGAGGCATGTGGGTGCCCACTGACCATCACAAGGCTGTGTGGCCAGGACTTGGGCTCAGGGATCACATATGAAATGCAATTGCAGTCAATTCCTTTCCCATGTTAACAAAGAAAACATACTACAGATGCTCCTCAACTTACACTGGGGTCACATCACAGCATCAGCTGAAAATATTACAGGTCAAAAATGCATTTAGTATACCTACTCTACATTAAACATGCTCAGAACACTTCACTAGGCTACAGTTGGACAAAATCATTTAACTCAAAGCCTATTTTATAATAAAGTATTGAATATCTCATGTAATTTACTGAAAATAGAAGGGTATATGGGTACTTGAAGCAAGGTGTCTATTGAACATGCTGCTTTTGCACCATTGTAAAGTTGAAAAATCCTAACTCACACCAGCGTTAAGTTGTAGACCTTTTGTATAAACAGCATCATTTAGGTCACTGTTTCTCTCCTGTATACTGTCATTCTCTGATCTGTTCATTTCTCTCTCTTCTTTTTCTAATATTTTTCATTTTCAACTCCCTTCCTCATCACTAGATCACTGAAGCCCTGCCCATCACTGTAGATGGCTCACACTAGTGGCATAAAAAAGCTATTTTGTTTGGCTCTCAAATTCTATAGGCCGGGGATGTGAACAGTCAGAGCAAGACTGTTTTTCAGTGCTCCACAACATCCGTAGCCTCATCTGGGAAGATGTGAAGGCTACGGGGATTCAAAGTTGTCCAGAACTGGGATCATGAGGAGGTTGACTCACTGCTGTGTCTAGCAGATGATGGGCTGGACTCTGAGTTGCATGGTCAGCCACCATACCTACAATGGCTGCTCCAGCCACCTGAGCTTCCTCACAGCATGGCTGCTTCTGGGCAGTAGGATTTTTTACACAGTGGCTCAGGGTTCAGAGCTCCAAGTGCAAGAGTTCCACCAAAGAAGATGGAAGCTGCAAGGTCTTCCACCACCTAGCTTTGGAAGTTATAGAACATAGCTTCTGCCACGTTCCCTTGATTACAAGAAAGCCAGAAGCTCACTCAGATTCAAGAGGAAGAGATAAATCCTCCTCTTGAGAAGGATTTTTAAAAAATTTGTGGTCATTATGTTTTTGTTTTTTTTTTTTTTACTTTTTATTTTAATGGATTTCATTTTTTTAAGAGCAGCTTTAGGTTCAGAACAAAATTGAGTGGAAACTATAGAGATTTCCCCTCTACTCCCTGTTCCTACACACTTACAGTCTCTCCCATTATCAAAACTCCTATGCTTTTTATAATTGATGAATCAACATGAACACGCAATTATCACCCAAAGTCCATAATTCACAGTACGGCTTACTCTTAGTGCTGTATAGTGTATGTTTTGAATAAATGTACATATAATGACAATTGTCCACCATTATAGTGTTATACAGAGTAGTTTGCTGCCCTACAAATCCTCTGTGCTCTGCACATTTGAGTTTTAAAACTCTCACAATAGCCCATGTTACCAAATCCAGACTAGGTCTCATCAATGGCTCTACTATCAGGCTCCCAGTAAGGAGCTCCCTCCCCTCCCTCTCAGATCCTAGGACACTTTGGAAGCGAGCCCAGGGAAGTTGCTCAAGTGCTCCTTGGTTCTTTGGACATAGTTGAGTTTAAAAGCAGCAGATCTTCGAAGGAAATCATTCTTTCCTTTGCTTTTCCCTCGCCCCACTTGCTGTTTTACCCTTGCTCTGCTTTGACGACTGTTCTGTGGGTCCCTGGGAGCAGCTGTACACCATCTCACGTGTACAGAGTCATGTGTACAGAGTCTATTGAAGAACGAATTAAATGCTTATAATCTGTATGCAGGCTGGGCATACAACTCTTCCTTGGTAACACTTCCATCTTTGATTTAAGTGGTTTCATGGGGTGACTTGGGGAGAAAGGCTGTCAAGCATGTTCTGGAAGGCATCGTCCTGCAGTGCCTAGCGCAGAGCCCGGCAGTGAGAACTTGCTCAGCCAATGGCTGCTGAATAAAGTAACCCTGGTTAGGTGTGTTCCAGACGACTTGTGGGCTGTTTAGCCTGGCTCCCTAGGTTTGAGGGCATTTGGTCAGTGGAGAGCCCTGCATGCCTTCTGAGAGGAACAGGCAGCCTGTGTGTTGGGGGCTGGGAGAGGAGTGTGCATGTGAGGTTTGGGGAAGGAGGATGGATGAAGATGGTTCTGTGGCAGGATATCATAGGCAGGGCCAACAGCACTTGCCAACGTGGTAATTACCAGGCCTTCGGGTAGTGTGCCCTTCCTTCCTTATTTCCAGAATTTGCAAACTCGACTGGATACATTGTACAAACCCTCCAAATGTCAGGCCACTGGTTGAATTTCCAGGAATCTCACTGCTGCTTTCTCTTTTACTCCCCAAAGTGTATGGATAGATGACCAGACACTCCCTGGGTAAGCCTGACCTCACTTGAAAGAATCTGTTTACAAAAGGGGGGGCATCTAAGCTGATAGGGTCATTGGGAGAAATGACAGACTAACTGTGTTAATCAGTGTTCTAGCTAGAGATGCTGGCTTTCTAGGAAAGCTTTTGCGAATGACACATTTATGTGTTTCTCATGGAAGGAAGGAAGGGAGGAAGAAAGGAAGGAAGGAAAAGACTTCAAAGCTCTTTTGCAGTGAGGGAGCTAGAGGCTGGGATAACACATCCATGGGGAAAAGGGCTGCAAACTGCAGGAGTCTTCATTACACTCAAACGAGCCTGCTTCTCTTTGTGTGTGTGTGTGTGTTTTATATAAAACAATCACAAACCAATGGCAGAAGGAGTCAGGGACATTCCAAAATCAACTGTCCCTGATGCCCTCCATTGGTACGTGACTGTTTAATAGCTTCCTGTGCAGGCACACAGCCCCGTGTAAATTAACTTCTGTGCCCGTGTGTCAGTGCTGCCTTATAGAAAGCCTTTATGTGTGTTACCGCCTCACTATGAGGCAGGGATTGTTATCTTTAATCTGAAGGTGAAAAAAACTGGGGCAGGAATTTTGTGCTCTAGGTGGGGAAGACAGGTAGTGATATGACCACGTGGTAGTTAAGCTGACAGGGCTGGGGGGGAGGGGGAAGCAGTGAGAGAAGCAGCCAGGGGGCGGATGCAGTGAGGAGGGTCAGGGAGGACTTCCTGGAGGACGTGGTGTGTGAGTTGAGTGTTAAGGATGGGGGGAGTTAGTTTAGTGAAGAGAGGCTGAGGAGTGGAAAAGGGCATTCCAGAAAGATCAGGCAGCATGAGCAAGGCATGGAATTAAAACACAACAAGCTCCGTGGAGACTGCAGCTCTGCAGTGCACTGGGACTGGTCGCCTGGGGTTCGTTTGATTTCAACAGGCAAGAGCTCTTCCTGTTCTGTTCTGTCCCCTCAACTGAGTTGGGAGCCCAGAGAAGGCGTACTTGATGGGGGCCTCGGGCTCCCAGGTCTTGCTCTTTAAAAGTCTTTTGTGGAATTGGCAGAACCTGGGAAGCTTTGCCTGGAACTTCTAAATTGTGACTTAGGAGGGAGCCCACCCGTCTGGAACTCCCCCAGGCTTATGGGAATCAGGAAGTATCAGTAGCCAAAGGCCGTGGGCTACCCGAGGCAAAGTCCAGTCATCCCACAATGCTCTGTGGCTGCCACCCAGCATTTTGAAAAAAGTAGGGCAGAGATTACCAGAAAACAATGGCTTCTGGATTCCCCGCCACAAGCCAGGTGTGATGACTCAGAATGAAGCAACAGTTGCATACCCTAACAGGTCTGGTTGGCAGCAGGCAAAGGTATTACCTCAGTGAAAGACAAGAGCTGAAAATGAGGAGGCCTAACTATGCCAAAGATCCCTGTGCTCTTTCTCTTTCCACGGCCACTGTGGCAATAGGGTGAATGTGGGGGTAGAGGGATACCCAATGCGCGCATTCAAGTTCCTAGCCACCAAGGGCCACTAAGTAAACAGATACTTTTCCTAAAGGATACTCTTTAAATTGGCCTCTCCATGTTTGGCTTTTGTATTCCTTCCTTTAACAGGACTTCTCATGGGGTCACTGAGGGAGAACCTGAGGATGGAGACTTTTGGGATCTATCAGGAAATATCTAATTTCACTAACTAGATGGAGTTTTTGCCTCACAGGCTGAAGGCTGTAGAAAAGATAACGCACCAGATACATTAAGGGGTCCTTTATAAGAAATTATTTCTGGTATCAGACCTGGAATCTTAAAACTAGGAGCTGGGAGTAACTTTTCTTATCTTACAGGTGGGAAACAGAATTGAAGATAAGAGGAAAGTGATTTGACGAAAGTAAGTAGCAAACTAGCTGTGGAACCAGGAGAGAGCTCCGTCTCTGAACGGGGCTTTGACCTGCTTTCATACTGTTGTTCTGCTCATTGTCAAAGCTTAAAACACTGTTTAATCATATTTTTTGGCCAATTACCAAAATTGGCCAATTACCTTTTCTTTACTAAAGAAAGACAGTTGAAGGTCAATATCTTATTGATTGGTACTTGTAGGCTTGGTGCTCATCCCCTTGTCTAATACAGAGTAGACCCTGTAAATGTCCCTATAACACTACTGCCCTTGGACATGCACACAGAGACCCCACCGGCAGCTGAGATTTGGTAGACTGTTTTGATTTAAGTAGGACCTCATGTTTAACACGACTTACTGTCCATTATCTTGCCTGACCCCTATTCAAATACAGCTATATTTTCTGGGTTATTTTAGCATTCATAATTCTTGACAGGAAAATCCTCCCATCTAATCTTTGCTTGATTTCTTTGTTTCAGGAGATTATTGAGCACGTCTAATAGAGCAACAAGTCATGTCCTGTGGCTCTAGGCCTGCCATTCCATAGCACACCAAAATCAACCGGAAGCCTTTGCCTCCACCCTCACCCAGGGCAAGGATGGAGATGGGGCTGCCCCTGGGGAGATGGAATCTATGACCAAATGTGTAGGATCTTTCCTGATTTCTGCAAGCTTCCCCAGAGAAGTAGCATTCTTGGTTGATGGGATACAGAGAGCTCTGGGATTAACTTTCAATAAAGCAAAGCCAGCTCAGATCCAGGGAAGAACTGCCTACCTTTGGGTTGCTGGAATATCAGTTGAAATATCACCCCTTGCTGAAAGAGCACAGGGAACTTCACTTCAAAATGGCTCCCTGGTATAATGAGTATTTTGAATTAAAGGTCCTTAAAGATGAACAGAAGCTGGAAGAGATAGTCCCCTCTCTGCGTAATGATGAGACAGACTCACCCAGGAGAACAATTGTTTTCCTTCCCTCCCAGCTCCTGTGTCTGAATCTTCTACCTCTCCCAAAGCACAGGATGAAGTTGTTCTCTGAAGTTTCCTTATCTGCCAAAACTCTGGACCTAGCAAAGAAGAAAACAGTTACCTTTGATCCTTTCCCTGAACTTTCATTAACTCAATTCCTGTCACAGAAAGACAGACTGAAGTCTGTCAATAAACCTGGACAGACTTTTGCCTCCAGCTGTTTTTCTGCTCTGCAATAGACTTTGTACCAAGTCATTGCATGTTCTTTAAGTCTATTGAATTCTCCTAAAAATTATTTACTATTCCTCTAAAATCATCCACACTTCTCCATCTCTCTCTCCCCTGAGAAGCAAAGTACATAGCCATTTGTACCATCTTGGGATAAGGGCAATCACTCTGTGAGTCTCCCCTGTGCACGCTCATAAATTTGTATATCTTTGCTTTTATTCATCTCCCTGTGTGTGTTGACTTTTCAGCAAACCTTACAAGGGTGAAGGAGAAGTTTTCCCTTTGCTCCTTCATTGGTATTTGATTCATTCACGTAGGATAGGAAAGGCCCACTTGGAGATGATGTAAGTTAGTGGCATCAAACCTTTTGGGTAGGGAGACAATATTTTCACTATATATGTACAGTTCTGCAGATAAAAATACACACAGGAATGCATGAGTAGAGCAATGCATTCTCTGTCCCTGGCAGACAGAGACTACCATGGTTTAAAGAAATTTGGATTCTATTAATCCCATCCGTATCTATGTAATGTTCGAGTTATAGCTCTCTGAGTTGTTGTTCTTACTCTGTTTCAGAAGCTCTCTGTCCCTGTCATCTGGCCTGGAAGCTCCAGGAGGGCAGAGTCAGTTTGACTCATTCACTATCTATTGTATACTCTGCACCTTGTATAGTTCTTGGCACAAAGCAGCATTTTATGTACATTTGTGGAATGAATGAATAGATACATTAGACTTATTGGAATATATGTACCAGTCATGTCATTCGGTCAGCCTTTAGGGCTAGTTCATGTAAATACAGTGTTCCCCTGTGTCCTAGGGCCCACAGATTAGAAACCATGATTTAGACTTACATCCTTATGGTCAATATTTTGTTCCATTTTCCTCATAGGGAGTTTAATGTTCAGGAGACTAGACCACTAACACTGTCTCCAGGTTTAGAGAATGATCTGACTGAAGGCAGGATCCTGGACCCGTTGTCCTCCCAAGGTCTTTTCCAAAATGGGAAGTCCCTGAAGTGGACAGGACGCCTCACTTTCGAAAGCTGAGACTTCCTGACACCCACAGGGACAGGGACGTTGATGAGAGCTTTTCTCAAGAGCCAGCTGCTAGCATTTGTACAAGCAAAAAGTAAGCTAGGCTCCGGGAACCTCCAGGGCAGTGAAGTTGTTATTTCAACCCCAAACAGGCCTGCAAACGTACTTTGCCTGTTCCTCTGTCAACCTATTTGTGTGGAGTGTTGATAGCTGATGTGACACACGGTGAATGCTCTTTGTCTTGTAAGGCATTTGCTAGGAGTGGAGAAACGTAGGGAAATGCAGGAGTTGAAAGAAAGAATGCTTAGTTTAAAATGCATGCATGTATGCTGGCCTCTCAGAGCACGTGTGTTAACATTTACAATGCTGACATCTCCCTTTCTCCTTTAGACAGCAACCCCTTCTCTCCCGCTCTTTTCTGTACTTTTCAAACAAAGACAGAAGGATATTCCAGATGTGAACAAATCAGGGCGGTTTCCTGTTTAAGATTCAGAAATTCCTAGCCCCAAGGAAATGAATAAAAGAGAGGAGAGGAGAGTGAGAGAGATGAAAAACGGAATCTTCACCACCTGCTATTTAGTGATTAGCTCCCAGATAAGGAAGGCAAAGATGCATTCCAGGAGCTCAGGGCCTGCCCAGACAGAATGCCGAGAAAAGGAGGGCTTGGAGAAAGGGGAAGCCAGGCGCTGGAGGGGGAGGCGGCCCTCAGAGCACCATCTATCAATTTTCTCTTCAACCTCCTGTATTTCCTGGAGCTCTTAAAAATCTCAGTCCTTCACTTCACCCTCCTGTTGAGTTATCCTCCCTGCCTCTGCCTGCTTAGGTTTACGTAAAGGAATGTTGTAAAGACTAGCTCTTCACTAACAAGCTGTGTGACCCTGGGTGAATCACTTACCTTCTTAGATAGAGGTCTAGTGGCTGCTATCTCTTGATAGCTTAGTCTAAAAGCATACGAAAAGAAGCCAAAAACAACAGCCAGCCACGTACAGATTCTCTCCCCTAATGTGGGTGGTCAGCCTTTGCTCCGGTGCTCAAGTGCACGCACTGCCAGGCTGTTTGACAAAACCACAACGAAAAGCAAGGGCTTATCCATTCATCTACACAGGGGCAGGCTCCATGTTTTCCTTTCTCAGTAGGAAGGGGTGAAAACAATTTTTGCACAGCCTGTGCAGAAGGTGACACCTGTGGCTGCAAACACCAACCCAGGCTAGTGAGCAAAGGGGCAGGGGGCTGTGTGCTTGTCCGGGGTGCATGGCCTCCTTTCTCATTAGCCTTTCCTGCTCCCTTTGTTTGTATGACTGAGAGTGTCCTGTCCTCGACAACAGTGATGTGTTCAATGTTTCCAACATGGTGAGGTCAAACACGTTGCCTTCACTCCTCCAGAGCAGGTAAAAACCATCACGTCTTGACAGAAAGAAGATCACATTACTAATTCACCCTGATTTTCATTTTGCATTGTCTCCCATAAAAAATCAATGTGGAGCCACGAACAATTATGCCAGGATTGAAAATAAATACCCTAGGTGATTCAGAACTGGAAATATACTGGCTTTGAAGTTTCTCCAAATATATAGCCCCAGATGTCATGTAAACTCCAATCAAACATGGGCTGTAAAACTCAAACTGTAAGATCCTGCCTTGTAAAGCATTCACAGATGTAACAGCAGCAGAAATTCTCACAGCTTAGAAAAGCAAGGCTTCTGCTCTTTTTCCTTTCTTTCGTCTGTTCTTTTTTTTAAGGGGAGGGAAGGCAGCAAGCATTGAACTGCTCATTTCAATATGTAATTTGCTTCAAAGAATTTCTGACTTAATTTATTTTCTCACCAACCTAAATCCAATTCACGAAACATTTATTGAAAACCTAACAATCTACTGTTCGTTGATGAGTGCTAATAGGTGCAATGTTACCCCTGTCAACTTATAAGATCACCCACCGTGCTTGGAGCCAAACAGGAAAAAAGGAAATTAAACTGGAGTTTGAATTTGTTTCCTTCTTTCTATATTCTCAGCATAGTTGGATGTGTACCGTGCTTAATATAAAACGAATTGCATTGTGGGCTCTTACTTAAAACAACCCAGCTTAAAAAAATTAAAGTCCGAAGATGTTCATATTTTAATCTTAGTTGTAAGCTCTGATAACGTTAGATGTACTGGGGAGATGTATCTGTATGGAAAAATAACAGAAATCAAAACGTCTCTTTTTTGACACTTCTTTACTTGTTCTGGAGTAAACAAATATTTCCAGTGAAAAATGCCAAATAGCTGAGGATGGTGGCTCACGCCTGTAATCCTAGAACTCTGGGAGGCCAGGCGGGTGGATTGCCTGCGCTCAGGAGTTTGAGACCAGTCTGTGCAAGAGCAGGACACAGTCTCTAAAAAAAAAAAAAAAAAAAAAAAAATAGCTGGTGGCACCTATAGTCCCAGCTACTTGGGAGGCTGAGGCAAGAGGATAACTCGATCCCAAGAGTTTGAGGTTGCTGTGAGATATTATGCCGTGGCACTCTATTGAGAGTGACAAAGTGAGACTCTCTCTCTCTCTCTCTCTCTCTCTCTCTATATATATATATATATATATATATATATATGACCAATAGAATTGTTTTTAGACTCTGTTTTGTTTTTTTCTAGGAGACCAGCCTCTCTGTACTCTTGGGTTCCACACATCAATGGATATCACCGAGAAACTTAACAGCATCATGTCCTTTTCCGTTTGGGAGCTCTTCTTGGGGGAATCTAACACACAGAAGGCAACAGGAGAGTGGGAGTGAGCATACACTTTCATACACTTTTGATTTTAGCTCTTTGGTACTCTTTGGAGTATTAGAGATATCAAATCACTAATGGACTAAAATTTCACACCACCCCTGTGGATAAATCACCTCCACTGGTGATGGTCCCCTTCCTCTCTGTGTAGACTGCTGGTGCTGTGTCTGTGAGGTGAGACCAGGTCCAGTTGCTTTTCAGTGCATTTGTACAGTCACGTATACAGTAGGAAATGATAAGTGCCAGCTCTGAGCCCACCAGTCTTCCAGGTGCTAGAGACAGAGGGGCTTCTGACCTCATGGGGCTTGTGCTCTGGTGTGAGAAGACAGCCAAGAAACAAAATACATGAATGAGATCATTTTAAGGTTCTGTAATTTTTAATGGAATAAAAAAATCAAAGACATGAGAGTCAATAGTGCATTTGGGGCACTATTTGGGTGGGGGCTATTGGAGAAGCAGGCTCTGAGAGGCGGTGGGTGAAGACAGTTGGATGGTGTGGTGGGGGGGGCAGGAGCTGTAGAGTTGCTGGTGGGGAAGATATGCTGAAGGACTAGCACCTCCCAGGACAAGTGTAGCTTGGTCAAGTCAGCTGACACTACACTATATATTTTTTTAATTATTAAATCATAGCTGTATACATTAATCCAATCCTGAGGTACAATGTGCTGGTTTTATATATAATTTGAAATATTTTCATCAAACTGGTTAACATAGCCTTCATGGCATTTTCTTAGTTATTGTGTTAAGATATTTATATTCTACCTTTAGTAAATTTCACATGTATCCTTAAGATGCACCATAGGTGTGGGCCCACCAATCACCCTCCCTCCACCCATCTTCCCCCTCTTCTTCCCTCCCCCTCCCCTTTCCCCATATTCTTGGGCTATAATTGGGTTATAGCTTTCATATGAAAGCTATAAATCGGGTTCATAGTAGGGCTGAGTACATTGGATATACACTACATTTTTATGGAAGCGATTTCTTTAATCCACTTGTAAACTAAGTGGAAGTTGTACTCTGATAGGAATGGACATGAGGATCTGGGGTCCTTTATTAAGGGAAGGTGAAGTGTTACGTTTTTAGAGATGAAGGATCTGCTGGAGAGAGAAGTTAAAAAACTTCAGGGCTCTGATCCCACTTTTGCCAATAGCAGGTTGTATAGTTTTGTGGAGGTCCCTTCCCCTCTCTGACTTCAGTTTCTTCTTGAAATAAGGATGTTGGGTTGAATGATATCTAATTCTCTTCCAGTGCAGGCAAGTTCTCTAAGAACAGAAGTTAGAGCTATCCAGTCTGAGAACACACAAATGGGTAAAAACAAGAATAAGAGCTGGAGTACACTGAACCAACTCCTAGGGTTCAAAAAGTCTCCTCAGTTGGTCTGTGCTGTGGAACCCTGACAACAGGCAGCCAGTGGAGAGAGTTCCACAGATAGGCCAGAGCTCCCAGTGCACCCTGAGAAGTCTGTATGCACCTGCGTGAGAAGTGGCAGATCTGACAGCAGAGAGAGGCCGGACAAAAGTCTACAGGTCTCAACCTTTAATAACAGATGATCCCTTCTAACAAAACTCTTTGGTTAAAGACAGACTTTTACTGCAATCCCTTGACTTCCAGGTTTGAAAACAGCTTTCTTTGAATCCTGCTTTAAACAACAGAGAATCTTGTGGCTGCTTCCTCTTCTACTGGGTCTGTTGCATGGTGATCTATAAGTTTAGGGTGAGATAGCCCAAAGCCCAGGAAAGGAATAGGACAAGGAGTTATCACTTATGTACATATTTTGAGCATCTTAACTAGGTGGAAAGGGGCATCTAGAGAGACACATGGTGAATCAGATATAGGGAGCTTTGAGGTCCTTGACCTCAAAGAACCTCCTTCCCAACTTGGACCCAAACACAGATACCTAACACTAATGCAAGTAGAGAGAGACAGAAATAATGTGTACAATGGCAGGATGGTGGTGGTGCATGGGTTGACGTTTGGATAAGTTCCCAGAGATAATTAAGACTTCTAAGGTCTGAGACAGGGAGAAGGAAGGGCATTCCCCATCAAGGGAACAGAATGAGTGAAAGCTAGGCATAGCACAGAGCTTTCAGGAAGAACATCAATTTATTCAGCCTCTGAGGGAAGAGACCCTCAAATGCTTGACAGAGAGGGAGCTAAAGCTCTGTCCCCTTGGAATGCAGCTACCTTGGGCCCTGGTGTTTCTAGCTTCCATTCCAGGAGAAGCACAGCCACCACCTTCCCTGCTCTCCCCTAGCCCCAACCACACATATAAGGAAACTACAAGGCCAGGAGGGTAGGGTATGGTTTTCAGTCACTAAGCTTGCACTATTGCACTATTTGTGATAAGGGACATTTTTTAAAGTCCCACTTTGGGTTCTGAGTTGGAAATCAACTTTAGTCTCAGAATTCCTCATGGGTTTTTTTTTGCTATATTTTCAAATGCCATTTTGATCTTTCTTTCTGCCATATCGACACAGATCTTCGGAAACTTCCTTTTTACTCTCTGATTTTTGTCCCCAGGCCATCTGCTCTACATGCTTTATCACTCAGATGACCCGAGGACACCAACCCCCACCTTTATTGACAGCCATCTTGATCTGATTATTTGCATGTGAGGAAGGTTTTGCCCCAATATATTTCTGCCTTGTCATGCTCATCAATATTCTTTTCATCTCAGCTCTGTGCCAATCAATTCTTCATCTTTACCCTTGAAACATAATTGATGATCACACAGGATTTCACTGCCACCTATGTTCTGATCTACTCAGTTGGTGAACTCTACACTTCTCCTTTTGACAGGGGAAGCGTTGCTAGTTAAACAAAGTTCTATTATTATCACACTAGTAGCAATGATGCACAGTAGCAATGATGGTAATAAAGAATAGCTTGTATCATGTTTTAATGCTTTAATTGAAGATGATTACTTCCTTAATACTCAAGGCAACTTGTGAAGCAAATTATTCCATTTTACAAATGAAGAAACTGAGGTTTAGGAAGATCAAGAGACTCATTTAAAGTCACTTTGGTAGTAACAGACAGGTAGGGCTTGAACTCTGGACTAATGAATGTGACTGGTGGGTATGAAGCGTGTTTTGAATTCTGTCCTGGCCACCTCTGCTTCCCAGACATCCTTCAAACAAGAGATTCTCAGACATTACAGGTTTTAAAGTTATCAGGGGCCTTTTAAAAATGCAGAGTTCCCCTAAAAATAGACCTGCCATTCGATCCTACAATTCCTCTA